>BPLR01000789.1:0-44889 GCA_021605095.1 Caerostris extrusa | reverse complement strand
CAATAAATATCGAGTTAATGTTCAGAGACTGTCCTCAACATTTAAGCTTATAAAAAGCTACCTTGGATCAGCATTGAAAGAACATCTTATGGAAACAATTCTTTTACAAGGAGAAAATAAGACTTTAATGTAATACAAATACAGTATTTTTTTTCTTTGCGTATAATGTATAATTTTCTTTTGCTTGCATTAAGATATTTTATATTTTTTGTACCTATTAATTTGATACTGTTATTTAAATAGGATACATGCATTTTTGTAAGCAAATTTAGAACTTCTTTTAGTAAATGTAAATACTACACCATTAAATAATAAAAATTGTAAAAATATGTTTACAGTACAGCATCAAGTAATGTAGTATATAAGGAGATTTAATTACGTTACCGTCATTTACGTTCTAATTACAGATTTATAATGCTAGTATAACTATATTGTTTAATGCTGCATTCTAACTATTGATTTATATTGCTATATATATTATTGCTTAATACTACATTGTAAACTATTGATTTATATTGTTTTATATAATGTATTGCTTAAATATTTTTGATATACTATATCACTTTATAGTTATTTATATAGTATATGTTACTATTCTGACGCTTTTATGACTTAATATGCAGACATTTCTAATTTGTTCTTACTCATTGAATGACTGCCGATATAAAGGGTCATAATGTAATTAAACCTTATTTTTCTTTTAACAAAATAAAAACCCTCCGGTAGAAATTGATTACTCAAGTTTATTTATCAGAAATAAGACTTAATTGTGAGAAATTTATGCACATAATTTGATTATAATGATAAGTTACTATTTGCCCAATTAATGAGTTCAAATGACAATTTTTTTCGATTGAAACGCAATTCTCTGTATCAAATAAGTTGTCTTAAAGTAAATGTAAAGGTTAATGAAGTATCAATTTTCATCATGGTGGTGTTAATTGATCAGATGATATTAAAATTACATTAATGCATCAATTGACCAATCAACGCATTGGGAAAATGAACACTTTCAACAGAGAATGATGACAATGAACTAAATAATCGAAAGTGGTTTGTTGGCAAAATAAGTAACTGCATAATTTATTCAATGTTCTGCATATTTTTTATAAAGAGGAAATTATTCAAGGAAAAAGTGTACCGGTTTGCAAACGTGTTAGTATGCTAATGATTCTAACTACTTGTTTTGCATAAAATAAAAGCAAAAAATGCAGTTTTTTTTTTGCCTTGTAGAATGCTGGATTTTTATATATATATGTTTGATAATAGCCAGTAATTATTTAGTAGAACAAAACCACTAAATTATGTTGGCATAGACTTCCTTTAGTGTATGTCCAAATGCATTAATGATGAGAATAGCCTTGCAGATTTATTTAATTCATATATAACGATAGAATGTTAGAAAACTTTTATGGTATAGAATTTCCAAATGCCATTTGTTGGATTGTCTTACTTTGTTTTTTACTAAATTATATGTTAAGTGAGTTCATTATTATATTTTTTTTTTTTTGTCTTTGCATTTCTAATTATAGATGAGTGAAGTATAAGACACTTTTTGATTTGTTTTCCCTAAACTATTGCTCAAGTAAATTCATTATTTTCTTACTTAGTTTGGTTGATATAATTATGGAGGAAATATAAATGAGTAATTAGTTCAAAAGTTGAAAAACTTGTCAATAACCATTATGTTTCAAATCAATTAAATATAATGTATTCATTTAAAATGTCAACTAATGTATGCTAAAATAAATTGCATTAATAAGAACTAAACAGTACCTTATAATTTTGAACGTCAAATAATGTGTTTTTAAATTTTAACAATAGGCACATAATAAATCAAATTAACAACAAATTAATAAAAATCAATAACAAACATAACAACATAATAATAACAAACAAACAAATTAATAAATCAAAATTTTAAGTAGTTAAATAACATTAAATATTTTATCGTATTTAATCCTATATATGGTATTTATACCAATATTTTATGATATTTAACCATATATATGGTATTTATATGAAATATTTTATGGTATTTAACCATATATATGGTATTTATATCAATATTTTATGGTATTTAGCCAAATATTTTGCGGTATTAATTTTTATGGATTAAATGCTTAGAAAATTAAAAAATTGGGATTAATAATAAAAAAATTTGATATTTTTTAAATATTTGTTTATGTATTATTTTTAATGCAGCTTCAAATTTAAAAATAATAATTTCTAAGTTCTTCAAATAGAATAACTAAACTAACAAGTTAATTTTCATAATTATATTTGCATGTTCTTATTAGTTATATTTCGATAATACTTTTAACGTAAATATTGATTAACAGCACATTTAAAGAATAAATATAAAAAATAAATTATAAAATTTTTTCATGATTAAAATATTTTATGAAAATTTCTTTAATTATAAAAATAAAATTTAGAACAAATCTTAACATTACATTAGGTAAAATATATAAACTTTAAATTAAATAACATATATAAACATTATATTAAATATTATATTACTTACTGTAACATACAATCTCGCAGCATCTTTAACATTTAACGATCGAGCTAAAAAACAAAAAGTAAATTATTTGTTACTTTATAATAGAATTGCTAAAAAAAATCGACAAATTAAAAATGATTGTAGTACGTATCATTTAAATCTTTTATTTAATGCGAATTTTCTTTTATACGTATTTGATGTTACGCGAATTAATTACCAAAAATAAATTTTTACGCTTCCAAACAAAATCTAAGTTTTATTGCAAAAATTCATAATTCATAAAAATTCAGAATTCAAGAAAATTCTAAGAATTTGGTAGAATTGAATTCTCGTTTAAACTTAGACAATGCCTAAACTCTAAATTCCCAGAATTATATAACTGACTGCGAATAAACTAAAATAATGAAGTCTCTAAAATCTGTAATCAGGACTTTTGAAATCTAGTTTTACGCGTAATTTTAAGGAATATTTCATTGCATAAAAGTAGATTGTGTATTTTTATTTTATATGTGTTATTTTACTATTAATTAAACAGTATAAAATGTTAAATAAATTTCGAATTATTTAAATTAAATAATTTTTCTAAGATTTTGTTTTTATGAATTCCTATATTTTTTTATCCAGGCAGTTGAATCAATCATGTAAACCCTTAAAATCCTTCCAAGAATAAATATACAGATATAAATGAATACCATGAAATAAAAATGATTCTTTAATGATTAATGATTCTATGTTTTAATGTTCTGTATAAAATACTGAAACAAATTTATATTATTATTATTATTTATATAATATATACAAAATTATAAATATAATGAATAATGTATAACTCCTTTTATTGACAATAATTTTGAAAAATATATATTTACTCTTCTTTTAATATATATTTTTAAATGAATGCATGCATTCTTTTTAGCAAATATTATTTTCATCTTCATAAAAATAAATAGATTCGTGATTGAAAATTGCAAACATTCACGGTTGTTATAGACTATTTATGTGTAACAGTCCCAATCAAGAATCAATTGATCATTCAGCAATTTATCAAAAGGCTTTTAAATAGCCTTCGATATTTTGACACCTGAGTTAGCTTTGTAACTAATGACTACCACAATGTCACAATGCAATTAATCACATTATTATGCATGACCAATCTGCAGTTGATACTATCATGATATGTATCAACAACAATCAGTAACTTTATCAATCCTCTCATACTTTTATTGCAGGTTTTTATTTAAATAAGAAATTTCAGTTGACAAGCCGTCTAAAAGGCAACAGGAGGTTGTCAGTGGAAGCATGTAAAGTTCCATCTTAAGACTGTCGATTCAGACAGCTAACGATACGCCACAACTTAATCGATTTTTGCTTTACCATTTCATATTGCAATTTTTATATCTGAATTTTTATTTACAGAATAGGATTTTTAGCTTTTACATGATTTGCATCCACTATTTGAAGTTAATTATTTTCTTGTAAATAACGTTGAATATTTTATCTTATTTAGTTTTATGACGAAAGACAATCACAGTGTCACGATGCTATTAACGCTAATAGTATTTTGATTATTGCATTGCATTATCACACTAAATGTCTCACGCATTATTATTATACAATGTAACTTCCTTTATAAGTATCATGATAATTATGTAGGTTATTATTCTGTAATTATAAAAATTATCCTCTTGTAATCAGGTAGATAATATGTGATATTTCAAAATTTAGGAAGATGGGTTCGAAGCGAGGCCGAACTGAAAGTTTTTTGCCTTTGCTGAGAATGGACAAGATAAATACGCAGGCCCTAAATCCTCTCCGAGAAATTCGAGAAAGGGGCCGCAAACAAGAATGCGAACGCCTTTAGCTGTTGTCCCTAGAAGTTTATTCAAATTACTGTTGCACAATGTTGGTGTAGCGCAATAGATCTCCCATGGTGTACATCTGTACATCATTCGTTCTATTAGCTAATGATTGTCGGTTAAGTACCTATTACTTAAACACAACAATTACTTGTAAAGCTTTTTAATACTTTAATTTACATTGAGGTATTAAAGGAGCTCAAAGAAGCTAAAGAAGCTCACTCAAATTACTTATTTATTTTATTGCTTCAGGTATGGACTGTATGCGGCTTGAGTAATTGCAGTTGATAAACTATAACCAATCTGTTGTTTCTTATCCCAATAAGTCGACAGCAACATCTAGACCTAGTCCATGAACCCGTGTGTTCTCAAACAATGGAAAACCGCTCCAGGACTTGAGCAAAACTGGCTCTTCTAACAGCGAATGCAAGTCAAGGTATGGGCAGGAGTGGCTTGAGTCAGCCTACATTATGAGCAAAGGGGATAAACCTTAAGGCCTGACATAGGACGTTGAGCACTAAGATGACCACTGAGGAGCCTAACAGAAACCGTTTGTTTAGATCTACTGCCCGCCACATTTAAAACAGCATCTGGACTACCACAAAGAGGAATTAATATCTAATTTGACCCTAGTGGCAAGTTCAGAGAAAGTATTGGCCACCATCAATAGAACTCTTAAGGTTGCCCTCACAATAAATATAGCATCATAAAAAGAATCACCATAGTGACGAAACGTTTTTGCATAAGTAAACACCAAATCAGAATTCGTGAATGACATGTAAACAAAATATAGATAAATTAGATTAGGACGATGAATTAAAAAGTCACTGAAAACAGTTTCTAGTATCATTAAGTACTCTACATAATTAAGTTGTTCTTAATTTTCCGAAATTTAATAAATGATTTCTTTAATGGAAAAGTATTTTTTATACAAGATTTTTTTATAACTTTCTGTGATTGCTGCTGTATATTATTCTGTTCTTGCTACTGATTGCTCATTTGTTTCTTCTATTTCACTAAATGACTTTTTAATGACTATTTTCGTCTAAAGGATTTTTGATATTCGTGCTCGTGTTGTGTTTCCTTTATTATTCTTATTTTCCTGCTTTCTTCTTCGTCAATAATTACAATTCACTATCATTTTTTGAATAAATAAATTAAAAGAAAAATGAACGTGTTTTCATGTATGATTACCTCTCAGAATGGACAACAGAATATCATCTGTGTAACTTCTGTGCAAGATTTGAATCTGTGGTGGTAAAGCATCTCCCAAAACTTCCTTCAGCTACGAATAATAAAAAATAATAAATTATAAATATAAATCCATATGTTATTAGCCCAACATAAAAATCATCTTTCATAATCTAAAATAAAAACTAAAAATTAAAGCTTTCATTTTTTTTTTTTTAATTTTTAAAAATATTTTACGATTTTTTTTTTTCTTTGGTACTTTCATTTATGCAACACTTGACTTCTTTTAAAACTATTCATTTATTTTTTTATTATAATCTTTTTTTTTTTATACGGAAAAGATTAAAATATGCTGGAGATGTATTATTGAAAATTTATTCCTTTCATTTTCTTTTTTGTTTTTAAGGTTAGATGATTTGCTTTTGTTCAAATATTGAATATGATACTGTTGTTGTTCTAATACAGCTGGTAATCTAGAGACAGTTAATCTTTACGCCATAAGCAAGAGCTGCACCTCTGTTACTCATTTAGTACTACCCAGGGACTCGTTCAGCTTGAAAATATGCTACGGACGCTAGTAACACTAGCGTCCGTATATGATACTGAATATGATAATTTAGTTCATCATTTTAAGTAAGAGAATAATATGTTTAGTATATATTAAATAAAAAACAAATTATTACTAAAATAAGTCCACTTTCTGACTCCATTGACGTCGGCATAAATAATTCACTGTAAAAATCCACATAGAGAAATAGAAAATATATACTTATGAGAATATTGGTCACCAATCTTCAAGGAATCATATATATCATAATATTTCACCTCAGCAAAAAGAAAAATAGACCGCAAATGTTATTTCGTATGTTTATCCACCTATTCCACGTTATCTACGAGTTTTCTAGATTTATTTATGAAACATTTTGCAATTTTTGCAAAACCACAATTGATAACAACAATTTTGAAAATAAATTTAACCAATGTGTTTCTATTCATCTTGAATATCGAGGGACTTTTTTTTTTTATAAAATACCAGTTTTATAGGAAAGGTCAATATTTGTTTCTTTAATTTTATACGGAGAAAAAAAAAAAGCTTGTATTTCGAGGAAAAGTAATTACAATACGCTCACTTAATAGTCGTTTTCCTTTTCATATTCTAATAACCTTGGTTGAAGACATTGAGAAAATACCAGTCTTCAGTGTTTAAAACAGCTTAATTAGCAGTTTTTGTCACTCATATTTTCAAACGTGTTTTTCAAAATTCTCAACAATTTAAAAACTGTCAAAAGAAATCATCTCGGTTTTAAAAAGTATTATTTTATTATATAAGCAAGATTTTCAATTATTTAAATAAACATTAAATAACATAATATCAACTAAATATCACTGAATTTTCATTTCTTTAATGATTTCATAAGATGAAAAAAGAGACCATGAAATAATAAAGCAGCAAATCAATATCAAATATGGGCCTATTAATATTAATGTGTATAAATGCATGCTAATAGGTTAATATATAAAAAAATCATGCATCCATATTCCGCTCACATATTTCATATATATATACAACAAATTTACAAAATTTATCAATTCAAAAAATTGAATGAATATATTGTTTTTATAGTAGATGTAATAAATAAAATAAATTAGTTTCACTTACTGATGTTTTAGCGATTCAAAATTTAAATCTTTCAAATTTACAATATACAACAATCTATACTTGTATAAATTAGATTGATACAAAAAATTTTTAAAAGTCTTTCCATGTGTATACAGCTTATATATATATATATATATATATAAGCTTATATATATATATATATATATATATATATATATATATATATATTATACAATTTCTTAAACATGCAAGCAGAATTTGGAAACTAAATAATCTAAAACATTTAGATCAAAGTTTGTCAATTGAAATTTGTATGAGTATATTGTTTTTATAGTAGATGTAATAAATAAAATAAATTAATTTCACTTATTGTTGTTTTAGCAATTCAAAACCTAAATCCTTTCCAATTTAAAACACACAACAATTCCTTTTATGCTTTTATATTTTTTTTATTAGATTGATACATAATTTTTTTTTCTTAATTTTGTCATGTGTATACAACGCTTTTGGTCACATTTTTGTATAGTAAATATGAATATCATATACTTTTGTGTGGATGTAATTATTAATAAAGAGTTTTTTGCACAATTTTACTAACGATGCATACTGCAGAATTTTAAATCATTAATCTCATAGAGCATATATGTATTTAAATGAGCATGCCAAACTATTGAATTTAATAATATTAATCACTGGATGAATGACAAAATGTTTTCACTATGATAAAAGTTAGTGGAAAACCAAACACTTAATTTATTTTGGAATTAGAACTACCTGTTCACCTGCACAAAAATTTTTGCTTTAATTTCTTTTTTTCTATTTAAATCCTTAAGAAAAACAGAAAACAGAGAACTGGTTTCAAACTTTTATGATAAAAATTTAAAAACAAAACATAAAATCTTATAGATCTTAAGCTTTTTATACGTATTCGAAATACACGTATGCAAGCAAAGTTGAAACAGTCTACAAAGTAAACAGATTTACTGTCATCAAAAAGACATCAAAACAAATGTCACTGAAGAATATTGTCTTTTACTCTGATTACCAACAAACAATTGCGATGTGATGAAAAGCACTTTTGTCACCTTCAAGTCTGATCACTTACTTAGTGACTCAATGCAAATCTTCCTCTCTATCTTTTATTGCTGTTTTAAGCTGGGATTTAATGTTAGCAATCACTGTACGAATCACAGACTTTATAAGCGAAGCTTATATGATATAAATATAATGAATAACAAAATATTTAAAATGTTTTATTCTCAATAACTGGTTCAATAAATGGAAAATTTCTTTGAATGCAGATAAGACTGAAGCTATTGGAAATAAACGTAAAAATCCTGTGATTATGATCAACAATAATATTATCCCTTGAAATAATCAAAGTAAATATTCAGGAGTTATTCTGGATCAGCAACTAACTTAGAAACAACATTTTCTGCACACCAAAACTAAATTTCGTATTACCTTCAGAAAACTCATACCTTCAAAAAAAAAAAAAAAAAAAAAGGAACGCTTATAAATAGAAATTCTACCATGATCTAGGATAACAAAATTCTTCTTATACTGTTATGCTTTCGCGCAACTGTCACCGTACGATTGTCCGGTTTTTGTCTTATGCAGCTGCTGATGCATTGCTATGCAGCTCTAACTTAAAAACGCTTGAAATTTTACAAGATATCACTATCCGTCAAAATACCGCAGATAAATGGTTCATGCGCAATTCTGATCTCTATAAAGCTATTAACATTCCTCCATTAACAGATTTTCTTAAACACACTTCTATTAAATTTTTTAACACGCTTATTAAGCATGAAAATACTGCAATCTAGGAGATTGATTCGTACGTTTTCAATTATGATTTAAAACATCTGCGCACAATTTTAATTTAATTTTTAAATATATATTTTATTTTATTTGTTTATGATTGTAAGTTAATTTTCTCATATTTGTAAATATATTCTGGACAATTTTCGTTGTTTCAACTGTATTTACCCTGTCATATTGGAAATGGAACCCCAGGAGCTAAATAGCTCCAAAAAGAATACGTCAATAAGCAACATTTAGAATGTTTTAGAATTCTTTGTTTAGCAACATAAAAATGCTACTGTAGTTCCTTCATGTATGTCCTTAAAATACGTACAAAAAACAAATTCTTCATTAAAAGGCAATGAAAACCATAAACCTTAATGGCATTATGCTATAAATATTTAGCCTTTATATTCGGGTACGTTTATTCATGTGTTTAGCCTTCAATCGAGGGTTTAGCTTTTACATTCATGCTTCATATGTGTTTTCAAAATATACGTATACAAGTAAACCTATAACAGTCTGCAACAGAAACAGATTTACTATAGGCATTAAAAAGACCTTCAACAGAAGTGTCATTGGAAAAAGCTGTTTATTTTATTCCAATTATAAGCGGACCAAAGTGATGTTATTTATCCTTAAATCCTAATCTTCCTCTTTCTCTTCTTCTTTGTATTCCAATCAATTAGCGTTGGACAACACTGCATGAATAACAGTCACTGAATTTATAATCAAGTTTCTAGTATGATATAAGTATAATAAAGGATGTTTTAGAATGATCTATTTAGCTGTATAAAAAATGTTTGCTTTAATTCCTTCCTTCTGTTTATATCCTTAGAAAATATAAGGAATAAAATTCTTCTTTAGAGGACAACGAAATTTTATAAACAAACCATTAATCCTACCGAACATTATGCTAAAAACCTTAAGCTACTTACACGTATTCAAAACACACGTATGCAAACAAATCTATGGCAGTTTGATGAGTTAACAGATTTATCGTCATGAAAAACATCAAAAGAAATGTCATTGAAAAATATGCCGCTTATACTCCGATTACATGCAGACTAAACAGATAAAAAGTATTTTTCTTCGTTCAATGCTAATCCTCCTCGCTGTAACCTTTTTTAGTATGCTAATCACATTAAATGGTATTAGCATACTCTATAAAAACATAAGCATAGTTTTCATAAACCAGGAAGAAATTGTACGTTGTTGTACGTGTGAAACCGAAAGTGAGTAGCAGCCTTAATTGTAATACCTTCATTAAAGCAAAGACTAATAGTGAATGTAGAACACTCTCGCCGTAAGACTAATTTAACGATAAGGTACGCCAAGAATATTAAAAACAACTTTAGAATTAGATAAAACTTTCACCTCGGCAAGTTTCGCCCGTTCCTCTTCTTCCACCTCTTTAGCCTTGTCTATTTTGGCAGTTGGGTTGGCTACCTTCTTTCGCCCTGTAAAAAGAAAGCATAATGTTTTATAATGTATGAATTATCTGGAATACCAATTTTTGCTGGGCATTTTTAATTAAAGAATTAATTCGTTAGTAATCATGGTGGGTTACTAACGAATTTAATTTGGGATTTAATTAACAAATTTACTTTGGGTTTTAATTAACAAATTTACTTTGGGAGAATTAATTCATTAATAATCATAGTGGGTTACTAACGAATTTAATTAACAAATTTACTTTGCATTGGCTGCCTTCTTTTGCTGGGCATTTTTTAATTACAGAATTAATTCATTAATAATCAGAATGGCAAATTTACTTTGAATTTTCTACCTTCTTTAGACCTACAAAAAAAGCATACATGTTTTATAACGTTTGAATTAACTACAATACCAATTTTTGCTAGGAATTTTTTAATTAGAGAATTAATTCGTTAGTAATCCTAGTGACAATTTTACTTTGGGTTGGCTACTTTCTACAATAAATTTTAAAAAACATTATACTTAAAAACCTTAAGTTTCTTACGCGTATTCAAAACACACGTATGTAAACAAATCTCTGGCAGTTTGATGAGTTAACAGATTTGCGTTTGAATTAACTACAATACCAATTTTTACTAGGAATTTTTAATTAGAGAATTAATTCGTTGTAATCTTAGTGACAAATTTACTTAGGGTTGGCTACCTTCTATCGTCCTGTAAAAGAAAGCATACATGCTTTATAACGTATGAATTATTTGGAATACCAATTTTTGCTGGGCATTTTTAAATTAGAGAATTAATTCGTCGTAATCCTAGTGATAAATTTACTTTGAGTTGGCTACCTTCTATCGTCATATTAAAAAAGCATACATTTTTATAACATTTGAATTATCTAGAATACCAACTTTTGCTGGGCATTTTTTAATTAGAGAATTAATTCGTTAAGTAATCATAGTGACAAATTTACTTTTGCTATTCGATGCTATTTCTAATACGGAATGAATGGGGACTATGAAGCTTCGAATGGAACACCGCCATGGCATTTTTAAGCTGGTCAGAAATAGCTCAAAGTGTGGTGTAACTGCTTTAATTTGTGGCAAGAATAGGGATAGGAAAGATGCCAAATATCTTTTTTTTCTTTAAATGTTGTGCGTAAAACGATGCTTCATAAAAGATTCTCATTAGTTTTTTACAAGCATTTAAAATACTTTATTCCTCAGGTACAATGCAACAAAAAAATACCTTTGTCTTTGTTCAAACAAAGCTATAACAAAGTAAACAGATTGACCACCATCAATGGAAGTGTCAATGAAAAAATTCGTCGCTTATATACATAAAATATACATGTATATCAAATATTAGAACAAAATTTCAAGGTGAATTTTCCAGAAAACTGTGTATAAATCTTAAATTAGTATACAAATTAATTTAACAAGAATTATTTATAGACATCTAAAATTCAATGACTTTAACAGTGAAAAAAAGACAGGTTTTTGTTGAAACAATAATAAATAATTGTTGCATGGTGTCAACAGTTGTCGATTTGGATTGTCGCTATACGATCATTTTTTAACACGAGGGTTAATTAGACCGGGGCCTGCAGTTGAAAGGAGATCTCGAACCACTAACAAACATCCATAATCCATGTAACAGCCAGGATTCCAACAGACAAAAGCTCTAGCCTATCGGCCATCCGGCCGCAACAAACGCCGGTCTAAACTATGAGTGTTCATAGTATTTTCTTTTCAATTTATTATAACAGCTAAACCAATATTTTATGAATGGTTTATTTTTTATTAATAAACTCATTTTATAATAATTATTCTTTAATTACATTTACATAAGTTATTTTATGTAAAGGTCTTAACGTACAATGCGATAATCAATAGTAATATTACTGTTAAAACATATTTTATTGTTTACTAACTCAGAAGCTTGTTTAATAACTATTTAACCATCCAATAATCAATCAAAGATGTCTCTTTTATGCTGATGTTCTATAAAAACTTTGTAGAACAGGTTCTGCAGACAGGAAGCGTAGAAGTAATATAAAACGCGTGCTAGCACACCTTTTGTAATCTGTGGAATGAATTGGTGTCACCCAACGACCTCAAATAAGAATGAAAGAAATATTCCAAAATAAAAGAAAATGCCGAGGTTGCATTTAAATGGCGGACTGAATATCCATCATCTTAATGGTAAATTAATTTCACAGTAATAAGGCAGATGCAAAATCGAAAATGTTGTAAGATGGTCTTTCATGCAATAAGAAATTATTTCTCAATCTCCAGCCACAAGAAAAAGACATTATCATGTAAACTTATTCGAAAAAGAAAGTTTCACGAAAAATCGTTAAAAAAGAAAATATCACGAAGTTGTTTTTCAACGATACACTGAAGCGTCTTGAATTTCCTAATTTTGTTTATGCTTAAAGAAATTATTGTTACTGTTTGCAAACTAACTTTTTATACAATCAATATTAAAAGAGGATCTTGATAAAATCAAATTCCACTAGCAATGCCAAAATTTTCTACGGATCTAAACCCTATTTTGGGATAACCTAATGAAGATAATGATATGCCAATTCCATGCCAACAATTCTATTAGTATTTTCAGAACTGAAATCGGGCATAAATAGTTCACCTCTGGTACGAATACCCCTTTACAATAGTACGATTATTCCTCATTATTCATTACAATACTGTGATTATTCCTCATTATTCAATACTGTGATTACCCATCATCTTAAATGTAAATTAATTTTACAATAATAATGCAGATGCAAAATTGAAAACTTTGTAAAAGAGTATTTCATACAATAGGAAATTATTTCTGAATCTCATACCACAAGAAAAAGACATTATCATGAAAATTATTAGAAAAGAAAATTTCCCGAAAATTTGTTGGAAAAGAGGCTATCACGAAGTTGGTTTAACGATATGGTGAAAAGCCTTGTGAATTTGCTGAAATGTTTCATGTTTAAAGAAATTATTGCTACTATTTACAAACTAACTTGTTAAACAATCAATATTTAAAGAGGATGTTGATAAAATAAAATTTTTACTATTTAGTTTTAGACTGATGGGCTTTTTAAAAATGATTACACCAAAATAATCTATGGATTTGAGCTCTATTTGGGGTAACCTATTGAAGATATTGATATTCCAATTCGTAAAATTTAGAGCTAACAATTCTATTAGTATCTTCATAACTGAAATTGGACATAAACAGAGTACTTCTGGTACGAACACCTCCTTTTACAATACTGTGAATATTCCTAAAATTCTTAATTGTTTCCTTTACAATTTGGGATTTTACAATTGTGTGTAAGGGCTTGAATGACCGAGTGGGTAGCGCTCTGGCGCTCGGTACCACAGGTTTCGGGTTCGAGTCCCGGCGGTACCAGGGATGTTTGTAGTGGTTCGGAATCCAGTTTAAACTGTATGTCCCGGTCTAATATGACCGTATAGCGTTGCGGATATCGTTACTCCGCGGCTTATCTTCAAGTTACGCGCGCCTCTTGGGTAATGCAAAGTAAGTAACGTTTGTGCAGCGCTTGCCTTAAGGCATCCAAGACAGCTATATAAGTGTTTGCCAGCTGCATTAGAAAAAAACCAATTGTGTGTAAAATTGAGTTTACAAAAATGATGGCAAACAAAGTAGGTTACTATGGCAGTTGATGATTTCATCAATTTATAGGGAAATCTACAGCACAGAAATTGTAAAAAAGTTGTTTGTAAATTTTGCAGAAAAGCATACAAAGATAAAAAAAAAAAAAATTTAACCTGCAAACCTAACAATACATTCAAAATAATTTTGCCACTTGAAACAATTCAATGTCGTCATTTCATTTCCTCTGTTCAGCATACATAGTATTAATTATTCTAGTTATATATCCATATCAAAAATTACGTTGTCAATCAAATTACATCTAACAATAAGATTTAAAATGTATCTAAAATGGTTTTATTTCTTTGTATAATTTAACGTAGCAAAGAGAATTTTCTTTTTGAAAAGTCATTTTTTTATACATCCACAATATTAATTGCATCATTATGATAAAAATTAAATTTATATTTACTTAATTTTTAGAAAGTAGAATTTTAGGAATCTTTAAATGTTAATTGTTTCAGTTATCTTCTAATAAATCAGCATTTTAATCCCCAATTTGCTCATTTCAAATTTGGAGAACAAATGTTATCATAATAATCACCCGGTTTAATTGACAAAGTAAGAATATATGTTGACTAACCTGAACTCGAAGAACGTTTAACATGAATTCGAGATAAAACTGTGGAGACCAAACCAAACGTGCGCATCTTGTAACGGAATTCGAAATATTGTGGAAATTGTTACAAGTTCTTTAACTATTATCTGATAAAATAAGTTATCTATATATATCAGATGCTATAATCTGTGCTCGTCACAAAATAATTAAAAAAAAAAAAGAATATTTTCTGAGCTATTAGATACGTCAATGAAATGTTGCACCTAATATTTGGAAGTTAAGTCACCTCTCAGAGATTAGCATTGCATTTAAAGGTCACAAATTTTGAAACTGTGCACTTTGAGTTACAAATAGTGGTGATATCTAAAACATTTCCCTAAGTAAGCGTCTTATGTGTTATAGAAAATTGCTATAGTTGCTTATTGTATATATACAAACTTTATAGTATTCAATTACGTGAAGATAATTTGTAGGAACATGTTTAGTTTGCACTGAAAAAAAATATGCGTTTTAAGAATAAAATGAAAATGTTCTAAAAGATAATCTTCACGTAATGTAATATAAATTTAAAAACAACTATAAGCAATTTTTATAACACATGAGGCGCTTACTTAGAAATATTTTAGATATCACTCACTATTTGTAACTCAAAGTGCATAGGAATAGCGCAATATAGAGAGAGCAATACGTATATGCAACATGTGTGATTACGAAGAAGAAGAAGAGAATATACGTGAATAAAAAATTATTTCATTTAATTGTTTGAATGATTAATATTCAAAACATCAACAGTAATGATGATTCTTTACTTTAAAGTATTAAATAATATTTTGAATAGTTTTGACATATTTCTATTTATAATCTAAATTTATTTGCCCATTTATAGTACGAAAATTTAAAGTATTATATTTATTTAATTAAAAGTCTACTAAGAAAATTATTAAACTTTGATTAATTTTATTGATTTTAAAAACTTTATAATCAATTGTTTTCGCGATCTTTTAAAATGTATTTAGCAAGAATATATAGCAAATATTAAGTTGTTAACATTGTTATTATTTATTATATCAGTATCATATAATTCGAAACTACTATATTTCAAATAAAAAACAATAAATAAATAAAGGAAAATAGCTATAAAATTTTCTGTTTAAACTTTTAACATTTTAATTTAAATCAAATTTTGCAATAACTTTACTTAAAATTTAATGTACATTTGTGCACTTCAGCAAATGAATCGAAGTAAAATTTTGAAAATAATATTTTTAATTTAATGATTTTTAACAATACTGTTTACATTGCTTTCAAATTTTGAAAAAAAAAATAGTTGTATCATCAATATTATTCATAACATCAAATATGACTAGAGAATAAGTGAAATATTTATGTTTAAGAAATTAGAATTATTCTATAAATTTAAGTTGGGAAAGTAGGATACTTTTACCCTGACAAATCATTATTGTTTTAAAACAAGTGTTTCATCAACTTTCTCCATTCTCAGCATTTAAAGAGCATCGACCTTGTCTTGTTCTTATTTGTTTTTAAATTTTGTTGCTTGCTAAATGCTTTGAATTACACGGATTTTACAATCATCATAGTTAGTAATACACCGTCTAGTTGAAATAGGTTGTTTTAAAACAATAACAAAACATCAATTATTAAAAGCATATCTTTTAAAAAATAATCAAATGTACATAAGGAAAGTAATTTTAGCAATTCTGCCTTTGTTTAAAAAAGAAATTTGTAAATCTAAATTGTTGTAATGAAAATTATTCTACATAAAAAAAGTGCAATTTCTTCACTTTGAATAATTATAACAAAATAAAAATAAAATAAAATAAATAAATAAATAAATAAAAATTTAAAAATAAAAAAAAAAAACTAAGGAGATTATTTTTTGGAAGTTCAGATATTTAGATTTTCAGATATGTAAATGTTTTAAAAATCATTTTTAAAACTTTTTCCTTATTTTAAAATATTTTAAAAAGTGAAAAAAATTTATATTTTTGGAAGTATCAAGTTTTTAATAATTGCTTTCATTACCTTATTTAGAAAATAAAATGTATGAATTCTTCTAAATTAATTTTTAGTTTTTAAATAAAGTTAGAAACTTTATGACTGAAACCTTAATTATGTAAAAATATTACATTAATAAATTTTTTGAAGAAAAGTAATTCTAATTTTAATTCTATTTTTCCCTGTAATTTGGGAAATTTAAATAATTAATCCAAAGTTCGTTTTTGTATTTATTACTAAATTCTATTTCACCAGGGAAAAAAATTCTGAAATTGAATTTTTTATCCTTTCATTTTATTTGGATTAACAATGTAAAATTTTAAATTTTAATTATAACTTAATTTTAAATTAATCAATTTCGAAAATTTTAGAAATGGTTCGAAAGACTTTATTTGAAAAACTTGAAATTTTTAAGTTTTTAACTCAATGAAAATTTATAGTAGTATTTCAAACGTATATTTTCATATATTTAATTGACATTTCTGATTTGATTAGGCTAGAAAATAAACCAAGTTAATATGCAAAATATTTTATAAAAACAATCTATAAATGCTCAATTATTATACCAACCGTGTAATTTTAATCCATTAGAATAATTATCTATTAGTCAATTTCTCTTGTCCAACACAATTAAACAATAACTTTCAAATCAGTTAGGCAAACATAAATGTATCTTGCTGTAATTATAAACCGCAATTTCCCTATTTTTACTGACCTCAAATTCAACAACTTTGACCAAAGCAATTTCTCTCGCGTCACTTCGCTTTCAAATCCAAAAGAAACCTGTTGTAAGATTGCCTTTTCCTTTTCAGTTATTACGAAAAAACAGCATCTTCTGAGATTTAAATTAAAAATAAAAATAAAGACGTACACAATAGTGGGTAAGCCGGGACCTTATCTTTTGACGTAAGGCTATAACCAGCATCAGTGAATCTACTCGTTTCAGGTCCGCCTTAGGTCAAATGACCTTCGCTTTTGAAGTAGAATAATTAATTCTTCAGATGAAAACTCTCAGTATCAATTCACCTTCTTTCACCTGTGATTCTCCGATGCCCAGAGTTTAATGTAAGTTAATTTTTTCCTTACAAAATTTTAAGTTTGAAGTCCTATTTGATTTGATTTGAATATATGTATTGTATTTCAAATAGCTTTGGTTTGTTTACTCAAATTTATATGGATTTCTTTAAACGTTTTGGTTGAAATCAAAAGATAAATATATGTTTGTTAAGGAAATAACTTAGCATTTTTAATTTGATTGCAGTCAAGTTTCTAACAAGCATCTCTTTTGCAGTCAAAGTGCGGATTAAATTTTTTCTCATTTCTTTGTTCAAGTTTTTCGTTTAAGTTTTTAATATTTCTAAAATTTTAGTTTAATTTCGTACGAAATTTTATATTGTTTGTATTAAATTACGTTATTTTTTAAATATTTCCACATATATTAAAATGTAAAAGATTTGTTTAAAAGAAAATATTATTCTAATTCTAATTAATATTTTCAAACTTTTTTAAGTCAAAATTTTAGATCTCTTTAAGATGTTCAATAACATTGAATTTAAGAGTCTCGAATTTATTTGAAAACTATATTATTTGTTTCCAAAAAGATCTTGTTGATTGCTATAAATTATTCTAATTATTTTTTTCTTTAATTAAAATTAAATGCAGGAAATTGTTTCAGAAATAAATAATATCCAAATTTCATTTTTTAAAAATTGATTACAAACGAGTTTCTAATATGTTTTGATTTAACTTTATCCAATTTACAGTTTGTTAAAATTTTATTTTAAACTTTACATTATAGTATGTCTTCATATTTATTTTATTTATATAACAAGTTAAAGAGAAGAACTAATATTTGGCAATTTTACAATTATTATTTCAGTCTATCAAAAATAGGTTTTCAAAATACTGACTTACTTCCTTTAATTTTCAATTTGTTTATTTAACATTTTAAATTCTTCTTCATTTTCCTGCATAATACCATTTAATATATCCAACTATGCTAAATTAAAATTGTGTATTAATTTTGCTTTTGAGGAAATTAATTAAATTAATTATATTGCGTCTATTAATTTTGCTTTGCTTGTTTTATCATGGGATTCTAATTTTTTCTATTAAAGAAAAATAGGTTTAATTTTAAAATAAATGATGAAGTATTACTGTTTCAAAAATATTATTTTTCTCGGTACCACTAAGGAAAATATTCTAATGTTTTTTAATAATAGATTAAGTAAAAAAGAAAGATAAACATTAAAAATTAAATTTTAAAAACAATTTTCTACTGGTGTATTTTTATTCAGATTATTTGGAATAATTAATACAATCGCCTAAAATAATTTTCCTCTTGAATATGTTCTTTTATATTTCAAAAGCACATATAAAACATACAATTGTAAGTAACTACCATATTTAAGGCACAATACTGAAATAAAAGACTAAACATAAATTTAACTAATTAAATTAAGTCTTCTTTTAGAAATACTAATTTATAAGCAATTTAAAGCTTATAACTTTTATTATTGCTAATAGTAAAGAGGAAGGTTTAAGTGCAATAACTGCTGTTATACAAACTAAATTATTCTTACCAAAATAATTTAATCTTTACAAAAACCATTACAAATAATTAAAATTTATCCATTATCTTTGTAAACAAATGTATTAATATCATATAGAATTAAGAAATATGATTTTAATGCATTTGTTTCATGTTATTATTATATGTTCATATTATATGTATTATTATATTATGTTATATCTTTTATATTTCATAGAAACTAAAAAGCATACAATTGTAAAATAACTGTCATGATATTTGCGGTACAGCACAGAAATAAAAGGCTAACATAAATTTAACTGATCTCATTTAAATCATGTCTTCTTTTAGAAATACTAACTTATAAATTTATAATTTTTATTATTTCGAGTATGAAATAGGAAGGTTTAAGTGAAATAACTGTCATTATCAAAACTGAATTGTTATTATCAAAATAATTTAATCTTTAAAAAACCGTTGACAAATAATTAAACTTTATCCATTGTCTTTGTAAACAAATGTATTAATATCATATAGAATTAAGAAATATGATTTTAATGCATTTGTTTCATATGTTCATTTATATGTTTTATTATATTATGTTATATCTTTTATATTTCATAGAAACTAAAAAGCATATAATTTGTAAAATAACTGTCATGATATTTACGGAACAGCATAGAAATAAATATAACATAAATTTAACTGATCTCATTTAAATCATGTCTTTTTTTAGAAATACTAACTTATAAATTTATAATTTTTATTATTTCAGTATGAAATAGAAAGGTTTAAGTGAAATAACTGTCATTATCAAAACTGAATTGTTATTATCAAAATAATTTAATCTTTAAAAATCCATTACAAATAATTAAACTTTATCCATTGTCTTTGTAAACAACTGTATTAATATCATATAGAATTAAGAAATATGATATTAATACATTTGAATGATATATATCATTAAAAGCATATAATTGTAAAATAATTCTTATATTTACGGTACACTACAGAAATAAATATTAAATTTAACAAACACCAATTAAATCGTGTCTTCTTTTAGAAATACTAATTTATAATTCTTAACAATTTTTATTATTGTTGTAGGAAATAGAAAGGTTTAAGTGAAATAACTGCTATTATCAATACTGAATTGTTATTATCAGAATAATTTACAATCTTTAAAAAACCATTACAAATAATTAAAAAATTATCCACTGTCTTTGTAAACAAATGTATTTACATCATGTAGAATTAATATAGAACTTTAAATGTTTTCAATGATAATTAAGTTAAAACAGAACTTTGAATAATAATTCTGGAAAATTGATGTTATTTTTAATTTTCAATCATAATATTTCTAACTTTTAGAAATACTTTATAAAAAATTCTTAACATATTTATTATTGTTGTTTTAAAAAAAATATTTTAATTAAAGCAAGCTTAAAATTTTAACTTTATAGAAACGTTTACAAATCTATTAAAGAAATAATCAAAACAATAATGTTATGAAAGATTGTAAAACAAATAAATGTATAAACGTTAAATTTATTTCAATAAGAATTGCATATATATAAAATACGTTTCCTTTAATATGGTGGTAAAATTAAGTAATTCATAAAGTTTTAAGAATATTTCTACAGAAGATTCTTTATAAAAAATTTCAGTTAAACATCTATTTCTTATAGAAAAAAATATTTTATTTTGTGATTTCAACTTATTATTAATTTTAACTTTAAATTATCAGTATGCCTACAACATCAAAAGATCGATTCTTCGATTATCAAACAAAATAGTGTAAAAAGCATCAGTTATATATTTAGAATATATATTTGATTTTGTTATTAGAAATCTTCCGTAAACATCAGTTGTCTAGAATATGTTTTTGATTTCATTATAGGAAATCTTCAGTAAACATCAGTTTTCAAGAATGTATTTTGTGATTTCATTATTGGAAATCTTCAGTAAACATCAGTTGCCTACAACATAACTTTTGTTTTCATTATCAAAAATCTTCAGTAAGCAGCAGTTGTCTAGAATATATTTTTGGTTTCATTATTGGCAGTCTTCGTTAAATATCATTTGTCAGAAGACATTTTGTGTCAAATCGTGCATTTACGACTTAATAAATTAAAAAATTTTCATAAATGATTCTGTATATAATATCTCTTGTATAATATTTTTATTTTAAACAAAATGGTATTATTTTGATGTTTTCGGAATTTTTTTTTTTTAATTTAGTGAATATTGTAATCAGAGAATGCCAAATTGAACAATGATATCCTTTTTTCAACAAAATTTTTGAAATAATATTCAATAAAAATAGGTTTGGCTTGGTTTGTTGCTCTACCGTCATTTTGTGCACACTTTAGATTAATTAGTCCGGGACTTACAGTTTAACATGGATATCGAACCACTCACAAGCATCCATGCTACTGCCAGGATTTGAACTTTTTACCTGTGCTATCAAAGGCCAGCGCTAACCAATTGGCCATCAATAAACAAAAGTGAACACAAAAAGAAATACATATGACCCAAGAAACTCATTAAATTCATTTTCATGGTGATGTTTTTGCATTAAATAAACACCAAAATAGTCATTCTACGACGTGTTTGCCTCTTTGTATTAGAAGTTATCTGATCTTGAAAAATTTAAAATAGAATGAATAATTTGGCAGTAAGGAAAGTAACCAGAAAATGCCGTAGAATGTCAATTAGCACATCCGTAAACATGATTTCACCTCCAAACACTGAGCTTCCTCAGTTCCTCATGTGCTTTACGGTCAAAGGCCCCACGTTTGTAATCAAAGGTGCATTCATCGCACACCTTTTTAATTTGCTACCTTTTCTTTAAAATACTCGTTCTCAGAAGTATCTATAGGAACTGCAGTTGGTTTAACTTTGCCTCTGATACGAGAAGACGTAGTAAAGCACTCAGGCATGGTGCACTTCATCTACATTCATTTAGATGTCTGAATCATTTCCAACGCGGCGTAAGTATTTTTAAACGATTTGTAAAAAAAGAAAATGGCAATTTGTTTCTTGGAGCAATTATTTTAATGTTAATAGTAACATTGGTAAATATTAGACATTTTATATGCACTGCAAGAGATGAGTTTCGCTGTTTAAAAATTATCCTTATAAATTGTTATTTTGTATTATAAATTCATGCAATACTTGTAAATGACCAGTTGAGAACGTGGCGTAAGTAATTTTTAAGGATTTCTTAAAAATAAATGGCGATTCGTTTTCTTGGATGCAGTTATTTTAATATTAATAATAACATTGGTAAATATTGGACATTTTCTATGCACTTCAAGAGATGAATTTCATTGTTTGAAATGAATCCTTATTAATTGTTATTTTCTATTATAAATCCACGTAATTCTTGTAAATAACCAGTTAAGAACGTGGCGTAAGTAATTTCAAAGAATTTGGAGAAAAAGATGACGATCCGTTTTCTTGCGGGCAATTATTTTAATATTAAAAATAACATTGGTAAATATCTCACTGCTATATGCACTTTATATGCACTGCTAGACATGAATTCCGTTGTTTGAAAATTATACTTATTAATTGTTATTTTGCATTTTAAATCCGTATAATACTTGTAAATAACCAGTTAAGAACGCCGCATAAGTATTTTTAAAGGATTTATATAAAAAAAGATGGTAAACATTGGTAAATATTAGACATTTTATACGCACTGCTAGAGAGGAATGTCGTTGTTCATTGTTATTTTGTATTATAAATCCATGTACTGATGTAGTAATTAATGATATAATTCCATGTAGTAACATTGTTTTTACATTGTTAAATATTGGACATTTTATATGCACTGCTAGACATGAATTTCGTTGTTCGTTGTTAGTTTGTATTATAAATCCATGTAATACTTGTAAATAACCAGTTAAAAATTCGGCGTAAATATTTTAAAAAGGATTTGTAAAAAGAAAAGACTGCAATTTGTTTCCTTGGAGGCAATTATTTTAATATTAATAATAACATTGGTAAATATTGGATATTTTATATGCACTGCTAGAGATGAATTTCGTTGCTTGAAATTTGTCCTTATCAATTGTTATTTTGTATTATAATGTAATAATAAATAATTATCTATGTAACGCTTGTAAATAATCAGTTAATTAATTGATTGTTTAAATGGTAAATGCACTGCAATATTTTTGCTACTTCGGCTTGTTAAACAATATAAGTGTACAGTCTATGTGCAATTTTATTTATGGTCCGGCAATTTTATCTCCCGGAAAGCAATGTTCTCTTCTTTGGTGAGCTGTTAGTGTAATACATATGTAGAACATGAGGCCCACCATTGTTCGAAAAAAATATTAATTTTATACATATCGCTTCGAATTTTAGCTTTTATTTTTAATTTTTTTCTATTTCTTTAAATAATTATATTTTAATTGAAAAATTTATATGGTTAT
Organism: Caerostris extrusa; assembly: GCA_021605095.1. NCBI lineage: Eukaryota > Metazoa > Arthropoda > Arachnida > Araneae > Araneidae > Caerostris > Caerostris extrusa. Next base: position 21,253 of record BPLR01000789.1, on the reverse strand, counting down.
AGTTTCTAAGTTAATATAAATGATTAATTTAATAATTTAAATATTATCAATGATCAATTTAATAATTTAAATATTATATCAATTTAATAATTTAAAATTATATTTATTGAATTTATTATTTAAATTTACTAAAATATAAAAATTTAATATATTTTAATACCTTTAAATATCATATAACTTACAGTTATTTTGACATAAATTAAACAAGATATGAAAGTTTTCTATCATAAATATGTTTGATTTTTCGATGAAAAATTAATCATTATTTCATCATTAAAATAATTTAATCTGTTAAATTTTTTAAATAATGAATAGATTTTTGAGCAAAATTTCAAAAAAAAAAAAAATATATCCTATTAAAATTATCGTAATATGCAATTGCAATAAACCTAACCTTGCATTACAGTATCACTGCTAATAACATGTTTTAGTTTAACAAAATCACTGCTAATAAAATAATTTAGATTAATAAATTACTGCTAATAAAATGTTTTAGCTTAATAAATCATTGCTAATAAAATAATTTAGTTTTAATAAATCATTGCTAATAAAATGTTGTAACTTAATAGAATATTTTAACTAATAAAAATAATTAAGAGATAGATTCAAACACAGCTAAACTACGTAAAAAGCAATACAATTATTTAGAATGCTCCCATTTGCCAAAAGTAAACTTGCACGATCTTTAGGTTATGAAAAATGATAAATAACTTTATAAATATCAAAACCGGTAAGAAGAAATTAGCCGCTGGGGATAAAATGCTTTTATAAATAATGAATACGAGTTGGCGCAATAGTTATTAACTCTATCTATAGTAAATGACCTAACACATCGAATTCTAAATACTTCAAGGCTATTAAAAAATTATAAATAAGAAAAAAAAAAAAAAAAAAAACTTGGGTAGGGAAAATTGGTTTTATTATCAGATTGCTTATTCATTTGAATGTTCACCTCTTACTTGGTCAGTATTTGTACTTGACATTAATTTATATTTTTTGCATATTAAGATTATTGATTTATGCGGTTAAAAAGTTTGCTTTGATCGCAATTATAAATTACCTTTCTGACATATAAAAATGTATGCTTTTCATTTTCGTCAGGTATCCTCTCTTCTTGACTTTTATCAAAAGAAATTTCACATAACTATTAATTTACACTCATAATCATTGGAATTCAAATCGTTATACATTGTTATATTTAAATGAACAATAATAATTGAATAAAAGTGTGATAAATTGATATTATGAAAATATGGAGGCTTTGTTAATAAGAATTAAAATATGTTTTAAAACTTTTATAAAAAAAATTTCATAATATAATGAATTAAGATATTATTGAAGTAATTAAGTAAAAATTTAATTAAAATTTAAAATACTTCAACAAAAAAATTATCAAAAATAATAAATAATAAAAAAAGACTATTTTATCATTTTTAATAGCCAAATAATGAAAATACAAAACCTTTCCTATAAAATTAATAAAATTTTAGAGCTATTGTACGTTATTTGAATTCAGCAATTATTGGAATATTATAATCTTTTATATCAATTCTGAATTTTTAATACTCAAGTCTTAATAACGTAAAAAATAAAGACTTAAATTTTAAAGATTTAATACAAGTCTTAATTAAGTAAAAAATAAAGACTTAAGAAATTTTAGAGTTTCCAGCGTCAAAATGAAGGTTCAATTTAAGCATAGTAAAAGACAATGTAAAATAGTAAAGACAATGTAGATATGATAGTAAAAGACAATGTAAAATAGATTCTAATCTATCTGTGTATGATTGTCCAACTCTAAGACTTGTTCGACTATTTAGAGTTGGGGAAAATGTGAAAACTGTAAATATACCTTATTCTTTCTTTTTCAATTCCTACTATTAGTTCACACTCTCCCTATATATATTTATATATCTTGTTCAAATTTTCAATCGTTAATAAAATACTTTTTATTCATCCACTGTAGTTCAAATACATTTTTTTAAACTTGTAGTGGATGACACTTAAACTTGTAGTGGATCATGTTAATACAGTTTTTCAAATATTAATTGATTAATTAAATTTTGTCGTGTGAAATCATTAAATGGACTATAAATTGAAAAACTGGACTGCTCAAAACTCACTGGAAAAGTTCCTTGCAATAATGAAGCATTACAATTGATGGATAGAATGAGAAATTATAAACCACCATCAGCTTCATAAATTAAAAAAGAAAAAAAAAAAAAAAAAATAGAAAGCGAATAAATAGTAACAAACAGAAATAATAGTCCAATACCATATATAAAAGTAAATTGGAAAATAGCAAGGAAATTCGCTTTCTATTTTGCCACTTAATACTGTGATTCTGTCATATGTATATACATATTTATATTAATTGTAATTATTTAATAAAAAAGTAACTAAAATAAAATTTTTCTTTGTTGGCCTAAGTAGGAATTGACTTTAATTTTTTTTATATTACTTGCTATTACTTTCGATTTTCTAAATATAGTTACTGACAACACCAAATATACATTCAAGAGCCAAAACATTATGACCACCTGTCAATAACGAGTTGGCCCACCTTTGGCACGCAACACAGCTACAACCCGCCTTGGCATGGATGTCACAAGTCCTTGGTAGATGGCCGGAGACAGATTGTACCAGATGTTTAATCAACGGTCACGCAAATCCGAGATATTTCGAATTGGTGGTCTTCGAACTCTGAACTGCCGTCCCAGGACATCCCAAATGTGTTCTATCGGATTGAGATCCGGGGAGTTTGGCGGCCAGGACATTAACTGAATTCAGCATCATGTTCCTGGAACCACTCCAACACAGTTTTAGCCTTGTGACAAGGGGCGTTGTTCTGTTGGAACATTCCATTTCAGGCTGGAAAACAGAGGCCTTGTAAGGGTGCAACTGGTCCGCAATGATGTTCAGATACCCTGTAGAATTCATAGTCTGCTCTACCACAACCATGGGTCCCAGAGATGCCCAAGAGAACGTTCCCCAAAGCATAATACCGCCACCACCGGCCTGCGTATAACCTGCTGCACATTGAGGGAGCAACTGTTCGCCTGGAAGACGGCTTATTATGATACAGCCATCGGCGTGATGAATGACAAACCGTGATTCATCTGACCAGGCAAATCTCTCCCACTGATCCATGGACCAGTCACGATGCTCCCGGGCCCAGCGCAGGCGCAGTTGGCGATGACGCTTGGTCAGCAAAGGCACATGAGTGGGACGTAGCCCCATATCCAACAGTGTCCGCTGAACAGTGTGCTCCGATACTATTCTACTTGCCCCTGCATTTTATTGGGCTGTCAGCTGAGTCACTGTCTGGCTCCGGTTTGGCTTCACCATGCGAGACAGTCTCCGACGATCTTTTTCTTTGATAACGTGTGGACATCCAACACCATGTCGTCTACTGCTGGTTTCACCGTCATTCATCCACTTCGCATAAGTACTAACAACTGTAGATCGCGAACAACCCACGAGTCGTGCAGTTTCGGAAATACTTGTTCCGAGCCATTACAATCTGTCCTCTATCAAAGTCGCTTAGATCCGCAGCCTTAACCATCACACACAGAAGTAAGTGAAAGAATGATTCTTCAGACTCCCCAGCAGCAGTTAAATACCGCTTCCATCTGATCACGTGCCTTCCACGTCATCCAGGCGAGTTCATTGCAAAATGTAGGGGTGGTCATAATGTTTTGGCTCTTGAGTGTATATATATAATTCTTCTGACGTATGTTTGCCACTGATTTCCTCCTAAACGGCTGAACCGATTTTGATGAAATTTTTCGTGTGTGTTTGAGTGAGTCCCTGGATAGTTTGGATTTACAATTGGACCCGGTAGGTGGCGCTGCGATAATATTCCAGGATTATTTTTTTATTTATTCTCCGGGGCAGGACAACTCCTGACGTGCCCGGTAGTATATATATATATACTAGCAGACCCGGCCACGCGTTGCTGTGGCCTTCTTGCATTTCTGTTCAATTATTAGATACTATAATTGGTATTGTTAAGGAAGTGATTGGTAAAGAATGATGAAAAGTTCAAATTAAGCTGCAACGAATAGAAAATGTTTAATTTTTATTAATTTAATGAATGAGGTAGATAATGTTGATTTTTTACACTGTTTTATAATTATTTTACTAAATTTAATTTTTAATAATCATTACTTTCATTTATCTAAGAACTAAGCGATGAACACTATTTCTTCTTAATCTGTCTTTCGTCAAAATAAACAAATTCGTTAAATAATTTAATAAGTTGGTTATGTTATTCTAAAAGATTTTCCAACAATTCTACAATAGCTCTTTGTACTGCTTGTTCGATAAAATTATACTGACATCGAGTGGTCACACGTTCTTCAGAACTGCCGATAAAATAAATTTGCGGAAATTTTGGCTCTTCGTTAGGTATTGATATCAATGACCCGATCTTATGGTACACCTGACCTTGTATTTTGAATGTACTTTCAAAATTACGTCCATCGGATGAGAAATCGCAAATTTTTAGTTGAGCCAAATGGCGAAATATGAAAATCGTCGATTTTGCAATTAAATAAAAACAAAAATCTGAATAAAACTATCCTATCTCTCAAATTGGAACAAAAGCCATTTAAGAAAAAAAAGTTAAAATCGGAATGATAGTTTCGAAGTTCATCCCGGACAAACATCGTGGCATGGGAATTATATAATAGATAGATGACGAAATACGAAAATCGTCGATTTTTCATTTAAATAAAAAAAAAATCTGAAAAAAACCCTATCCTATCTCTCAAGTTGGAACAAAACACACATTGAAGTAAAAAAAATTAAAATCGGATTGTTTGTTTCGAAGTATATCCCGAACAAACATCGTGACACGGGAATTATATATAATAGATGTATATATATATAATTGTGACATCGAAAAATACCCAATATAAAATCTTACTTTTTCGCTGCCATTATTCAAACATTCCTAATTTGAAAAACTTCAGACTTATTAGATTATGTTAGTAGTGGAATTATGTTAACTGTTTATCCAATTAATTATTTGTTGAATAAATATTTTTTTATTCTATGATTTGATGATAAAAACAATGACAGGATAATTTGACGACAATTTCTTTTCGATGAAACGACATTGACTTTTGTCATTATCGGATTCATAAAGAAATCAACAGGAAATTTTTGTTAATGAATGCATTAAGCTTATCTAAAGGAATAAGTATTGCGCTTAGTACCCTTTTAAAGTAATTTCCTTTTTATGTACGACAAGAACATTTCCACAAAGTAAGGTTGATTATATTTAAAAAAACATTTTTATTGCCTTGGCCTGAATATCATTGAAATATTATTCTGAGGGAAAAAAGTTCAGAAAATTCTTGAACACTGATTGAAAATGGCTTTTAAATTGCTTTTATGGGTACATTAAATATTCGATTTCCTGAAATTTGGATTATAATAATACGTTTCAAAGTTCGAAAGCACAATTTCACGACATTGTATGCAAAAAAAATAATGTAATTTTAAATAAGTTTAATAGTTATTGTAATTTATAGAATAATAGCATTTTGATGCGCCTTGCAGTGAAATTTTCATTGATATTAAAACACAAATATAGTTATAATTTTCAGTATTTTTCTTACATAGACTATTTTTATTTTCATTTTCAATAAAATTCTTTAATTCGATTATTTTAAATTCTTTCTTTATTAAATTCGATTAATTAAAATTCTTTATTTCTTTAATTCGGAAGCTTTTTTTTTATGAAAATCTTACAACCATATATTAATGTAGAAACATCAATAAAATGAAAATAAAGTGTAATTCTAAATCAATAAATTATTATCTTATTTAATAAATAATTAAATATTAAATTCAGAATAAATTTAATAATAAAAAGATTATACACGAATTTTATATATTTATAAATTTAGAATTATAGAATAGAATTTTATAAGAAACAATTTTTTTAAATAAAAAACATTGCATCTGAAATAACGAATTGAATATTTTTATTATTATTAGACAATAACATTTAAAGCCTTTTGAAAAACATCCATATTACGTTAAATTTTAACATAGCTATACATTCTTAAATCTTCATTTAGAGATTTTTTCCCAAGTAAATTTAAAAATAATATTAATGTTAAAAAATGAATGTTAACAAACATAATAATAATAAATGTAATTAAATAAATGTTAGCGCGTAAAAGTGAGTAATAATCGCGTATAAATTTTTTACCCCCATTCGCGTAACTCGAAATCTGTGCAAAAAAAATGCTTAAAAAGAAGTTTAAATGCATTAAATTATTTTTTACAATTTCAGTTTTTAAAATCCCTAAAAAATTTCTTTCATATATGAACATTATTTGAAAATTTTTAAAGGTTTTCTGAAATAAAAAATTTTAATTTTAAAATAAAATAATAATTTTTTTATAAAAGCAAATAATTTTAACTATCCTGTTGTGTTATAGTTTAAAATCACTAAATCATTATCACTTATCTAAAAAATGAAAAAAATGTCAGAAATATAGTAATAACGTAAAAACATAAAAAGGATTGCATAGTTAAGAAAACGTCCCATCTTTTGAAAACATTAAAGCAATCTTAATTTTATTATTCAAACTATCATTATTTCTTTAATAAAAAAATATTTTTCGTTTTAAAAAAATTAAAAAAAATTTTATTTAACTAAATTAAAACAAAAGCATGCTAAACTTAAATAAATATAAACAAGCAAAGATGAAATGCATTCTCATTTTATGGAAGGCAAACAGTTCGCTAAGTGTAACTAAAGATTCTATAAGCAAATATTCATGACTTATGCTAAATCTAATGACAATATGCTAAATTTAAAAAGGAAATTGTGCTAAAAGTAATTCATTCCTCTAAAATAAATTTATAAACTCTTTAATGGAATATTTATCCATTACATTAACATTTGTGAAATTCAAATGGGCATATATAGAATTTTATTTTATTTCTTTAATTTTAAAGGCAATAATTTAATATTTTAACTGTTTCAAACATTTACAATTTATTTTGCTGTTTTCTTTAAATTACAAACGAATATATATATATATATATATATATATATATATATATATTTATTTCTAAGTTTGACAGAAATTAAGAGCATATTTTACATAAATAATGTACCCTAAATAAATACTTTCATAGAAGTCCAAAAAAAAAAAAATCAAATTTACTGAAATATCAATGACATGCAGCTTATATATACTTATTATTAGCAAAGGATAATTCTTTATACAAACGACAATATACAATATATGTATATTATATACTATATATATATATATATACATATACGCAATTGAATATATACATACTATATACATATTATTTTTAACAAAAGGACATCTGCCAAAATTTTATCATGAAACTAAATAAATCATTTCTAAATCAGTTAAATAATAATATAACGAATTTAATATAATTGCAACTTAAATATAATAAAAATTAATTAATAAATTTTTAAAATTTGCTAAATAACAAAGTATTTGGATTCATTTAATTTCTTACAACGAATAGAAAAATAATAAAATCAAAACAATTCTTACTGAAACTGGCGCGAAAATCCTTCATAAGAGATTTAGCATTGGTAGGAGCCATTGCAATCTTCAGAAAATAACAATACTCAAGAAACCTATCTCCAGAAAAACTGCAAGTCGATCCTTCAGAAGAGAAGAGTAATCCTGTGTGAAACGAAGATAGCTTTCAAAAGTTCTGTAAGCCGGTCGCTGATTCTCCAAGTTTTATATTTGCTTGTTGGTCATCATCAAGATAAATCCCATGACTTGGTAAACAATTTTTTTCCCTGGATAGCGAAGATGAGTATCTTATCTCTCGAACTTGGAATAATCCTTTCATTCCCCCCCCTCCTCCATCCTGTTTCTTGTTCGATTGTTCCAGGATTGTCTTACATGTGAGGTAATTGCCGCAGCGTCCAGCTCATGTGATCTCTGGCCTTGTGGTCACGTGTGCTATGACTCAAAAGTTTTCCGTACAAATGTCAACTGCAACGTGAAGTACTGTTCAAAACTTTTTCGCGCCAAATTATTAAACATTAATATTTATATTGTCCGTCGTGCTTCTTTTTTATTGGACGAATCATGGGATTCTGATGAGTTCATTGGTAATTGCGCAAGTTCCTCCTGTTTTTGGCGGGAACAGTCATAGGCATCAGACAAAGGGCTGGGTCAAACAAAGGACGTCCGCTCGAAATGATATCATTGTAGTCAGCAATAACCTGGGTGACCAGTTCCTAATGTCACTGTCACAATGTCTCGTGATACCAAGATGGATGGAATAGCAATTGCTTTATTTTTATCTTATTAAAAAACTTCGCGAAATTTACATGCAATTTCTTTGGGTTTTTTATTATTTTTTCAAGTTTTTGGTAATTGCAGCTTTATCTGAGAACGAATACATCACAAAAGAATTATTTAAAGAACGAAAACAAAACGCACTACACAGCCAATCTGAGTTTATAAAGTTCAATTTAATTATAATTTATTTTTAAAGACCTATATAACATTAAAACTTAAAATAAATGCGTTTTGAATTTAGAAAATATTTTTAGGTTTTCATGTTATTCGAATAAAATACATTTTTATTGGAACTTGATGCATTAAAATGAAATTACAATAAAAAATAAAGATAATAGGATGTTTTTCAAATATAAAGTGGTTTTGGTTGACAATAATATAACGTGTATTTAAAACTAATTTTGCCTTTAATAAAATGCACTTTAATACTTTAGTATTCTCAACTCGTGGCTACAATTTCAGCTAATGCGAAGGGGAGGGCTTAGGTTCCAATCCATGTGTAGTGTTCGTTGTAGTTTCCTGATTTCAGAAACGAGGGAGATTTTTGAAGATTGAGACAACATATGTAATGCGTATCGATCTAGTGGATTTTCCAGTTTTTTCTCTAAACAACACGCAAAGGACAGAAAATTATGTCTAAAAAGACCTCTAATTATACCGCCATTTAAGATATCTGTGACATATATTTGTGTTTTGAACACAAAGCCCAACAATGTTCAACAAAAAAAGAAAAGATTTTAAAATGATTTTAATGCAATAACTATATTATTTAGTTTAGTTATTGTATTAAAATATCAAATTATTTTCTTAGCAATATCTTGATAAGGTTAGGTTATCTTTGTATTTATTTATCTAAACCCGTTTAAAGTACATACAACTTATTTCTTGCATTTCTAACATTATTTAAAGTAACTGATGTATATATTTAATTCTCACAAAAAGAAGTTTAAGTACGTTAAAATTATGAGAATTGAAGATTTATTTCATTTATCTACTTAACATAAATCTAAAAATCAACTAGTTTATTGGAGCATTTGAGAATTTAAAAGAATCTTTAAAAACTAAAAAACGTATGTTCTTCAAATAAAAAGATTTTAACAATATTCTTTAATTTTTCTATATTAAAAAATAAAAACAGTATTTTTAACTCATAGATAACATCAAAATGGTTTACACTAAATAACGGTTTTATGATTATTCAGAGCCGTATCTGCAAAGCTAGCAAGATTTTCCAGCTGATAATGCATCCGCTTGTCTTGTTACTTGAGTGACAACATAATCACTTCTTGCGTTCATATTAAAAGCAAAATATATTTAAAAAAGATCGTAACGTTTGAAAGCATTGGAAATATGTACATTTTTATCTATGAATAAATTAAAATAAAAATATTTTTAATTTCATACATTTCGAGTTAACGTTCTTACTTTTTGAGTTATTATTAAGCTAAATTTGATATTCATTAATACTAAATTTGCATGTACAAAATTTGAGGACTAAAACGTGTTTAAAAATACGAAATTATTAAATGCGCTAGTTAAAACTCCTGTAATTTTTATAGTCTTAATTAATGATTTTTTTAATACTGTAGTAGTTATATTCAAATGCCGGATATATTCACCTAAGTCATGTTCTTCTACAACAGAAAATATTTAAGAGATTTAACGTTATTAGGGGGCTGCAATTCTGCACCCTCATTTTAAAGTAAATCCCCAGACATGACATATAAACGTTTCGCATGCTCCTTCATCACAACGAAGAACTTTCCGGCATAATTATTTATCATGGACATATCCCCAGTACATGTGAGGTCTTTCAATCAGATTTCTAATAATTCTTCCAGCTCAGAAATTCAACACACATTTAACCAGACTACTCAGGATCTTAATATTAATGTATCCAATGCCGAAATCTAGACATTTTAAATTCAGAAATATCAAGCTCCATATCTGGAATCTATATCTTTTATTTAATTGTGTAAATAAAATTGCATTTAAAAATAATATTAAGATATTTCTAGAACAAGTACATGTAATACCATAATGATAAAATACTAATGATAAAATAAATAATGTGAAGAAATTAAATGCATTGCAAGATATTATTTTTAATGAGGATAAAATGTAACTAAGAACAATCGATAACATTGATTATGAGATGTATAATTGATGAAGATCAACTTTTATGAAACAGCTTTAATAAAGAGGATAATAGGTAATAACAAGCAAAGTTAATAAATATAAAAAGATGATAACAGCAAGTTTTCATTTTTCTTTAAAACATTTTTTTATCTCGAAAATAATAACTTTTAAGGAACATAAAAGGGATTAATTTTGGTGTCCTTTTCTGAGATTAAATAGACAAACCTTCACAAATAATTTGATAGGAGACTACGAAAGTTCGAGAAAATCTCCGAATAAAAAAAGGTATTTCCTTATAACTTAAGATATGAGGGAAATATATATATATGGGCCAATTAATAAAAAAAATTCATGAATTTCCATCAAATTAATCACCATTAAGATAATATCTCTTTATCATTCAGTTTCAATCTCTTTAATCTTCATTAAGATACTATCTTCTTATTATAATTGAGTTTTTTTATTCTTAATTATAATTAAATTTATATCTCCTGTTATGCTTAAGGGCATTGATAGTTAATGAAGGCCTGAATGATCGAATGTCTAGCGCACTGTGCCACAGGTTTCGGGATCGAGTTCCGGCATTGTCATGAGTGTTTATAGTGGTTTGGAATCCAGTTTAAACCTAGGTCTTGGTTTCATATGATTGTAAGAACTTCATGAAGCCAAGTCAGATTTCTACTTCTACCTTCGGAACTAAGTCAGCCTTCTGCTCCATATATATATATATATATATATATATATATATATATATATATATATATATATATATATATATATATATATATATATTTATATATATAAATATTGTGTGTGAGTGTGATTACTGGACACTTTGATCTAGATCTTTCGCCATTAGAAAAGCATAAATACATAGTAGTTAAAAGGTAAGTTTCCACCAGATGCTAAAATCTTCTATCGTAGAACACAAGCCAATCGGAAGTCTGAGGGAACAATATATCAGGCTTTCGATTGGATTATGCTCTATGACATAAAATTTTAGTATCGAATGAATGACCAACTTGAGCGCTCCCTACGGGGAGAGTGTTACATTGCTCCCCCATTTTGCAACTGTAATTTTAAGCTACTTAATTTTGGACAAACTCCCACGAGATCTGGGTGGATTCGGAACTGACTTTCCCATAGAGTAACTTTTTCGAACCCAACGGAAGGACCTTACTGCATATATATTTAGCATGTACATGCATGGGCAGGAAAATTTTCGGTTTGTTTTCGCTTGTCGAGTTTCAAATCAGCCTCACCCAGTTAACTGTATTCATACCACTCTCGTTTCGGCCTGATGACCAATTGGCTAGCGCTCTGGCATTTAGTATCACATGCTTCAGGTTCGAATCCTGGCTGTAGCATGGATTTTTGTTAGTGGTTCAGAATCAACTTTAAACTGTAGGTCCCGGTCTAATTAGCCTAAAATGTGCACAAAATGACCGTAGAGCGACAAACCAAGCCAATCTTGTTTCGAAATAAACTTTTTTCGAATGATAACGTCCATAGTTATTAAAAATAAATTACCATAAAACGATAAAGTAATTTGTCATACAAATGCATCAATAGAAAACGGAATAATTTACTAATCTTTATTTAGCATAGTTTATTCCTTTAAAATTCATTCCTTTTAAAGGCTATTATTATCAGGCATAAGGTAAACGGACAGACAAATGAAAAAACTTATGGCTTCATAAATAAGAAGGTTATAAAAAGATAAAGCAATTACTATACAAATGCATTATTATGAATATATAATAACATAATAATTTTCTAGGCTTTATTTAGCATATTTTATTCCTTTAAAAGACACCATCACGTATGGGGCAAACAAACAAAAAAAACACATAGGGCTCAATTAAGAAGAAGGTTATAGATGGTCAAAATTAACAGATAAGCATTATTTGATATTGTATGCTAAAATTCTGTGCATCTGCAACACATACTGTGTCACAACGATTTGAATCTAGATGGGCATAGAAGCGTAGGTTGTTCAATGGCTTTCAAAACATCCTCTTATCCAATCTCCTTAATGCGAATTCTGATTTAAATGTTTCCTTGACGGATGGTGAAACAACAGAGTTCGTTTTGTGTGCAAATCAGCTAATGTATTCTTTATAAAATCGTTTTTCATTTTTTTTTCAGAGCAACAAACATGTAATTTGAAAATATACCGAATATGACAAAATAAGACGTTTTTTTTCATTTAAAAATTCCTATATATATATATATATATATATAAATATATAAAATATATATTTTCATATATACTACAATAATTTTCATTTGATTTTTATTTTTAATTTAAATACGAATCAAATATTTAATGCATAAATTAAAAAGTAATAAATCTCAAACACGATTATTAAAAATATCTCACATATTTTTAAATCAAATTATAAAATGATTAGAATTACTGTTACGAATTGTATATTTCTTATAAAGATGATATTATCATCAGAGTGGTATTTTGATAATCAGAAATAATATTTGAATTATCAGAAATATCAAAATTTTGAAAAGTTTGTTTGTTGCAATAAAATTAAATGTATTTGCCTTAATTATTTTACTTTATATACACTCAAGAGCCAAAACATTATGACTACCCTACATTTTGCAATGAACTCGCCTGGATGACGTGGAAGGTACGTGATCAGGTGGAAGCGGTATTTAACTGGTATTAAGTGGTGGTATTAATCCATGCCAAGGCGGGTTGAAGTTGTGTTGCGCGCCAAAGGTGGGCCAACTCGTTATTGACAGGTGGTCATAATGTTTTGGCTCTTGAGTGCATTTTCAATGTGATAAGTTATTAGTATATATTGTTTGTGAAATAGTTGAATATTCGACATTTCTTTTCCTTGCACAAAAATTTAAAGATAGAATTTTTTTTTTTGTTTACATTGCACATTCGAGAAAGAAAAAGCGATCCATGACTTCTAGTCCTCCCAATGTTAACTGAGCTGTTAATAATTGCTATTATATATCAATACCTGCCTTACTATATATCGATAAGCCTAAGTGATATATCAGTGGTACCACTATATATAAGTAGATCTTCACTTATGCAAAATCGCTTTACAAAATGTTTGAATTGTCATCGAATCTCCACATTTTTCAAAGCAATATTTGCAACAAACGCTGCTTGCGAATTAAAAGCTGAACTCTCTTGCACGCTAGTAAGGCATGCTGTCACAACAGAATGAGGGATGCTTATGTTTCGAAGATGAAAAATAATATAAATAAATGCGATTGAAAATTCCTTAAGCCATGAATAATAATATATTTACAAATATGGGATTTAGACATTAGAAAATGTTTCTTAGTGTAGGATTTGTTATGCGATTACAATATTTATGACAATTATAAATATAAATGAGATTTTCTTAGTAAAATGACTCACATTTGAAGTAAAATTTAAGAAATGACACTGCTGTTTAAACAGCTGAAAGTCAATATTTCTTTTTCAATTTTCTCAAAACTTAGTCTAAGGATCAGTTATCAGTTACGTTTATGAAAGTTACACTTCACATTATATGTTGAAGTTAAAGTACACACATTTAAACAATATGTATTTTACAAATAAAAATGAAATATTTTCTCATAATTCGTAAACTTACCTGCTTCAATGAATACATTGCATTTCTTTACAGAAAAATAAATTAAGTTCTTCATTACTTTTGCAAAATGTAGCTTAATTCTTGGGCCTTTACACTGTTAAATGAATATGTAAGGTGGATAATCCGTCTGCTCTCATGTAGTCCACACCGGTTCGGCAAAAAATTGCAATAAGGGGTTTAGCAACCCCTCTCTCCCCTTTATAACCCACAGCAGACATGCTTGCTAAGGTCAACCAAGTTGGGGACATGCGATCCACACGTCCACCCTGCTATATACCCTTGAGTACAGCGCAAATTGATATCTCAAGGTCATTGGCAGCTACTTCACCTGTTTATCAGTACTGTAATCAAGTACGAAACAAGTAGAAGGACTTACACGTTTTTTTAGTGTTTTAGTTTATAAGTTAAAATGACATGCTTTTCCATTGAATAAAATTTTATTATATTATTTATATTAATTCCTTAAAATAATTATAATGAAGAACTTGCTTTTTACTAACTTCAGAAATAAAACAATAACTTTTCTAAGTATTTCACTGTTATTATTAAAAATTTAATGTTTTGGTTTGAGTGAATATATGGCAAATGGAGAAATTTTAAGTGTAAAAGAAATCGTATACAAAGCGCAAAAAAAAAATTCATTAAATGCTTGTTCAGATCAGTTCATTTGTTAAGTGTAAACTATATTAGTTATCGTTTTGTTTTAAAATATTCGTAAATAGATATTTATTGTAACACATTAGGTTTGTGCTATTATTAACGTAATTCTTAATTTACCACGTTGTAGAGAATTAGCGATCAACGCAGTTGATGAAACGCAAAATTAACGGTTAATTTTAGCAGTGATACTCGACGTTGTCGCTAAATGGCTTTAGGAGTTGACTACTTTTTTGTCAACAGAATTGAATTCATCTTTTTGGATAGGGAAGTTTTTTTAGCAGTTAAGTTAAATGCTTTTACATGATTAAATTTTTAAAAGAAAAGCATATTACAGTGAATATTTTGCAAATGAGATTGCTCTAATCACTTAAAAATATGATAGGTTGCAATAATATATAATACATACAAAGATTAGATATTATATAATAAGCAATGTTTTTTAATTCTAAATCATCAATTTTATTAAAAATTTTTATCAACAAAGCTTATTGTGAAATAACGAATGTTAATTAAAATTGAGAAATAAGGATATTATCTGTTTGAAATGAAATCTTATTTGTTTGTTATATATTAAGAAATATTGAGGAAAAAACATTTTCTCTAAAAGAGTGCTATTTTTAACCGAGAATGTACTTGATAGATGAATCAACAGACATTTTTTACGCAAAAATTTATGATTGCCATCTTTTCAGAAATGCATTTAAGAAAAGGCTTATTATGCAAAATTCATATATTCAAAATAATAATTATTTTATCAACCTTTTTTTTAAAGAATTTTTATAATCTTTTTATAATAATAAATAAATATTTCATTTAACTATTTAGCATATTTATTGTAATTAAAAATTTCTAACAACGAAACTTTTCTAAAAATAATATCTCTTTTAATATAAAATTTTAAGAAATGATACTAAATCAAAATACGGTTTTTTATTTATTTTAATCCAGTATATTGATTTAGAAAATTTAATTTGTTGCAGATGAAAAAAAAATTAGTGCAATTTTTAGGATTCAAAAATATTTATATCGACAAATTCTTGATAATTATATTCTAAGCTACAACACTAATTAATGCTATTGTTTGTACAATATTCATTCACATAACATAACCACATATTAAAAATTAAGGAGTGTTAAATTTAACAGTTAATTTGTAACTTAATTTTGCATTTAACTGTTAATGAAAATTAGTAGTTTTTCCCATTTATTATATATATATTATACATTACTATTTATTACATCCTATCATTTTAAGCCTAAATCACAAATGTGGGCGATTTGCTAACATATCAGTGAATGTTATGTTCTGTCAATATATTTTCAACAGTTGTTGATATTTTTGAATGTGACATTTTTTTGATTAAGAAAAAGAAAAAAAAAGTAAGACTGCACTTCAGGTTCTTCCTGTCAGTTGCATTTTTATCACTTGTTTAAAAATTGAGTTTTTTTAAATAGCTAATGTGCTTTAAAATGGTGGATGAAAACTATTTATATATAAATGTAAACATAAAGAAAACTGCCTGTTCAGCAATTTTTAAAAACGTCTGGCTTAACTATTATTCGGTTTCGCTGTATCAGAAAATATTATTTTTAGAATTATGCATCTTGTTATGATGAACACATTAAAAAAGATAAATTCAGGTTATATACTCAAATAAAAGCTTACTTTTCGTAATTCTAGTCATCGAGTGACAAAAATTCAATTTTACTTTTTCGTAAGTTTTATTTATTTTACATGAACACTAATTCAAAGAGCAAGAAAATATTGAGAAAAAGACCACAATATTTTGTTTTTCATTTACTTATTTTTTACCAGTTGTGATTTTGGTGTTATAACTTTTCTCCGCTTGTCTTTGTATTTCTCGCGAGAAGAGAATAATTATTTTAATTCACGGTTATTCAACAAGATCAGCCTTGTCTTGAAATGCAGCCAATTTTCTCCTCAAATGAGGCCAGTTTTATTGTAAATGCAGCTAATTTTGCCTACAGATGCAACTAGTTTTCCCTTCAAATACTACCAGTTAATCTTTCAAATGCTGTTAATTCTGCTTTCAAATGCAAACCAGTTCTTCTTTCAAAAGCTCCAGGAAGCTTGCCGTAAAGGAAAGCTTCAATTGCCAAAGGAAGCTTAAAATGCAGACACCCTGTTGTACTAAAAAATTGTTATTTATTTTTCAGACGTTGAAAACCACATAATAGAATAAGAGCCTGTTCATACATGACAGCAATTAAACAATTGTTGTTATTTATAAAACATGCTTATTAAGCGAGAAGGAATGAAAACTTAATAATCAAATCAATTCTTTTGTTGATAATAGCGAAAAATTATCCTCCAAGTAACGTGAGTTTGACTAATTTGATTTTTACAACCGATTAAGTAATCATATCACGTGCATGGGCATACTATATTTTGTTTCTCGGAAATTACATTCTCACAGAGGTGACTAATAAAACAAATCTTGGTTGTTTTTTTCAAGTAATTGACAAATGCTTCTGAAGTTAAGTTTAAAATCCCTTAAAGTATTATAATCTTCAAAATAATCCATGAGTAAAAAAAAAAAAAAAAAAAAAGGAAGGGTAATGGAAAAACTTGACAAACTTTTCTTCCTGCCAACTTCTGTCAAACATTTTAATGATTTACAAATAAGAAGAAAGACTAATTTTTGTAGTTTTGAAAATTGCACATATTTCAAAAAATACATTGCAAGTATTTTAAAACTGCAAAATTGGGAAAACAGAAACAAAGGACTTTCTATGTTGGAATTTTTACATTTAATAAATTGGTTTGATGGTAAATTTTTCTCCATTTTACATAAAAGTTATATTTTTCTAAAAATAATTTTCTATTTAAAATAGGTTTTATTAAACTTCTTTTTGATTTACTGATTACTGAAATTGTCAACTATAGTTTGTTTTAGCTATAGCATTTGTTTTATATTGCCTTTATAAACCTTAAATTTTACTGGGATGCTATACAGATTGTTAGCTGCCTTAAATGCTTAAATTCAGTGAATGATCGATTGTTACATAATTATACACCATATATCATCATCACATCATTTCTGCATTTTTTCGTATAATTTGACAATCTCCATACTTTTTCAATAATAATAATAATAATAAATATGTCACGATATTTTGAAACCAAACAAAAGCCATTATCTTATAACAGATCTCATATACGCTATTATTATAAAAGAACATTATCCTCGTCATCATAAAAGTATGTTATTATTAAGACATGATAATTTTCATCAATTTTACTTTCAATGAAAAGCTATAATGTATGATTATTTGAGGAAAGGTATTATAGCGACGAAATTTTCAATCTTTCACATGACAGCTGGATAAACTGATCACCGATCGGAGATATAGCAGAATTTTTACAGAAGAATAGGAATTTCTATTTATGTATTAATTTATTTTCTACAGGTAATAATGGAAATTTAGTCCTGGGCATAATAAAAAAATGGAAAGGAAATTCCGTAAATCTGTTCGTAATTGTGTTTCGTATAATTTTATATAGTGGTTAAAAGTTCAAGTAAATAAACTAGTAATTTTTTCTAATTTTTGGAAATTAAAAATTTATTAAGGATGTGACGAATTGAGCATTTCATTCCTAACATATTTGCTAACATAAAAATGTAGGTTACGCAGATTTATTTTTAACAATATCTATTATCTGTATCAGGGTTCTTCAAATTACTACTTGTCCACTGAATATTATGAACTCCTGCAACTGTATTTACTTCTTAATAATATAAAATGATAAAAAATATTTTTATTAATATGGAAAAAAAAATTACATAATTCACAGAAATGTATAAAACTGGGCTTATAAAACAGAATTTAACTCTGTAGTAATAATAATGAAAAGGGTGTAATGTTTTATCGCTAACAATTGATTGATTGGAATTGTAGATCAAAAGAGAATATAGATGTTTAATTGAATTCGTAGAATACCTTCAATAGATTTCAAGATAAAATATTTTGAATAAAAAATTTTCAAATATCTACATATGATATTCAGCAATGAGGATATCTTTTAAAACGGACGATTAGATTCCGAATCACATTATCACTAGGAGATACTGTGATATTTAAATATTACAGATATTTATTCTGAATTTAAATAGTTTATTTTTCATTGAAACAGAAAAAAAAAATTAATTTTACTCTTTGCTGGAAACCATACGTAAACATCTGAAAGGAGTTCTATAACCTACAACTGAAAATTAAAACTCAGAAACCTTTTCAAATCCTTCATTGACTGACTATATTTTAGTATTAATATTTTAATCTAACGAAAATTAATTTTAAAAATAGAAAGATTTGCGTGTTCATTTTTTACTTAATAATTAATTTAACTAAAAACGTACCTAGAGGCTGACGGCCAATTGGCTAGGGCTCCCTCGGTACCACAGGCTTCAGATTCGAACCCTGGCGGTGGCATGGATATTTGTTAGGAGTTCTGAATCCATATTAAGCTTTCAGTCTAATTGGCCTAAAATATGCACAAAAGTGACTATAGAGCGACAAACGAAACCAAAAAAAAAAAAAACTAGAAAGCGTACCGCATTCAAATATAGGTTATATACAAGGTTTACAAAATCATTTTGTAATAAGATATTTTTGCTCAAGGTTTTTCAAGACCCAGGCAAGATATCATGAACCTAAACATATCATCATGCCACTTAGATAATATTATCTTCTTTTGATCTCTTTTTTCACTTTATAAAGACAGATTTAGATAGAAATACTTACATTTCTAATTAATAAAGCTGGACATATATTCGCATAAATTAGATGTAACATTTCTTGTACTTAAAAAATAAAAATGATTACGAATCTCATGCCATACAGGCATTAACCTGTACAACTGTTACTTTCTAATTCTTATCGTCGTATTTTATCACTTATTCTAAATTATATGGAAGAAAAAATAAACGCATTGCAAAACTTGTTCTGATTGAAATTCAATAAAAAGCTGTTTGCCAGATTGCGCCATATTGCAGGACAGATGTAAAAGAGTAAGCATGGGACAAATCGACAAAGAGATAACTCTCATATATATACACTGAAGTGACAAAAGTCATGGGATAGCAATATGCAAATTTTTCAGATGGCAATAGCATCGCGTAGAACAGGTATAAATGCGCAGTGCTTTCGCAGAGCTATCATTTCTGTTCAAGTTATTCATGTGAAGAGGTTTTTGACGTGATGATGACCGCACGACGGGAATTAACAGACTTTGAAACGCGGAATGTTAGTTGGAGCTAGACGCATGGGTCATGCCATTTCGGAAATCGTTAGGGAATTCAACATTCCCAGATCCACTGTGTCAAGAGTGTGCCGAGAGTATGACATTTCAGGCATAACATCCCACCATGGACAGCGCAGTGGTCGACCGCCTGCACTAACGACCGAGACCGGCGACGTCTGCAAAGAGTCGTAAATTCTAACAGACAAGCAACACTGCGTCAAATAACCGCAGAAATCAATGTGGGACGTACAAGGGGACTTGTCTGTTAGAACTGTGCGGAGAAATTTGGCTTTCTTGGGCTATTCCAGCAGAAGACCGACTCGAGTGCCTTTACTGACAGAACGACATCGCTTGCAGCGACTCTCGTGGGCACGTGAGCATATCGGTTGGTCCCTAGATGAATGGAAAAACCGTGGCCTGGTCCGATGAGTCACGATTTCAGTTGGTAAGAGCTGATGGTAGGGTTCGAGTGTGGCGCAGACCCCACGAAGCCATGGACCCAAACTGTCAGCAAGGCACTGTTCAAGCTGGTGGTGGCTCCGTAATGGTGTGGGCTGTTTTTTCATGGCATGGACTTGGTCCTCTGGTGCGACTGGACCGAACATTGACTGGAAATGCTTATGTTCAGCTACTTGGAGATCACTTGCAGCCATTCATGGACTTCATGTACCCAAACAACGATGGGATTTTTATGGATGACAATGCGCCATGTCACCGGAGCCACAACTGTTCGCGATTGGTTTGAAGAACATTCTGGACAATTCCAACGAATGATCTGGCCACCTAGATCGCCCGACATGAATCCCATCGAGCATTTATGGGACATCATCGAGAGGTCTGTTCGTGCCCAAAAATCCTGCACCATCAACGCTTTCACAATTATGGACGTCTATCGAGACAGCATGGCTCAATATTCCTGCAGAAGACTTCCAACGACTTGTTGAGTCCATGCCACGTCGAGTTGCTGCACTTCGCCGGGCGAAAGGAGGGCCGACACGATATTAAGAGGTATCCCATGACTTTTTGTCACTTTTAGTGGCCATACTCATGCTGGCTTTATAACGCATTGTACTTTATATTCAGGACAATACATTAAATATATTTATGTATATGAATAAAAAAGAAGTAAGAATTTTTCTCTAAATTTCCTCTCACCATTATTGCCGATCGCTGTGTTTTTGTATGAGTGTTATACGAGATTAATTGAAATTCTATAAACTATCTAAATTCGACACAGATAT
>BPLR01000788.1:0-165607 GCA_021605095.1 Caerostris extrusa | reverse complement strand
ACATGGTTGTGGCCTGGACCAACAGCTGGATCTTTGAATCACGTATAAACACCCTGATGGCAAAAGCTGGATAGAAAATTAGGCCAAAGATGCACTATTTCACACCAGCTGCGCAAAAATTAAAAAAATAAAAATAAATAAAAAATGTCAGTAAAACATTACATTTATATTTTGTGAAAGTACATTGATAAGCTTAGCAGTCGAAACCTGCTAATGATGGACGAGGTGCATGAGCCGGAAATATTTATACTCATTGTAACTTGCTGTATTTGTTTGAAATTTAAGCCATTGCACTTAGCATGAGATCAATACATACTTTCTGTTACTATTTGAAGAAAAATAATACTGGCTGCTTTCTTTTCTTTTTCGCTTCCCAGTCCTCGAAAAATGCATCGGTTATCATTGTTATAATCACTGCACACTGTACTAATTTAAATACAGTTTTAAAGAAACACATAAAAGAATTAATGTATCATTGCAATGTGGTTTTGAAGAAAACCACATTTTACCAAGAACCAGTATGTTGCAAACCAGGTTATTTTTTTGCTTTACTATTTGCGGTGCTCATAGCCATAGCGACAACATTTACAGCAATAAGCCAGAGCACCCATGTCATTTGGTCACTAGTAAGAAAATATTTAAAATATGATCATACACACAAGATCATTTATACGCTGATCACATATTACTTCTTTGTATTTGAGTGCCAGGTAATTATGGTCAATATTTTATAAATGTTTGTCAATGATTATATAAACATTGATTCTGAACACAGTAATAGAGACATTATCATTCGCTAATAGTGGTGACGCTGAGCGATTTGGTTTGTCGTGAGCTTGTTGATCATCTCAGTTTTAAAATTAAAGTTCCAAACACATTTGAGCAACCTCAATAAGACCTCTTATTGGTTATCAAATATAATCTTTCGAAGAAGATTGAATAAACATTTAAAAGAGAAAAATGTATACATTTGCATACCCTCTGGCTTTTGCGTTTCAAAGGTGTTAAAAACAATCAAGCTTGTAGTCAATAACAGCGTGAGTTGGTTGACACATCTTTGTGCATCGCTGTCCATGACACGCAATCAAATCTTATGGGCTGCCCACGCCAGAGGTTGCAGAAAATGTGGTATCAGAGGTCAGACATTGCTATATTGTTAATGAAGCGACAAATGGTCTTATGTAGGCAGAAACGTTGATTTCCATTCAAGAACATTTTAAAGAGGGAATGTGATGGGCGCTGATTTGATCAACATGTGGGTTTGATCGAGCATTAGTAATTGGGTATACGATCATTATAACGTAAATAATATTGATATTGAACATCGTACTTCAGAATGAGCCAGATAAATAAAATGGACACTTTGTTTTTCTCATAGCCATTTGCGCCAGACAAAAGCGTGCAGGGCAGCAAAGAAGCCTGTTATAAAATGATTTATTAACATTTAAATATGTAAACATAGATATAGCTGAAGATTCGTGATGTGGAAGTCGGAGATTTGTACGTGATAGTTGGTAATGACGGCAAGATCACGATAACTAAAATATTATTGTTTAGAATATCAAAAAATTGAACCAGTGGTTGACTATTTCATCATGATTTATCGTATTCGACTGATATTGTTTTACATTTTCCTCTTTCAAAATTAGAAGTCTTTAAACCAATACTCAGAAAAGCGTCTTTCTTTCTCATTTCTCAAATTAATTGATTTCGCATATCAGTTGGCCCACAGAAACATACATATATTCTCTGAAACATTTGCCATTTGCTTAAGGTGACAAATTTTTTTTATTGAGCTTTCATTTTTAATTGAATAATCTCAGGTGGTAGAATATTCAAGATTTGAGAATTGTTAGATTTTACCATTTCTTTTCTTTTAAACACTGTGGCAGTGATTTAGCAGTGTTTGAGGCCATGATTGTATGGTCCAGAAAACGAAATAATATTATTTTCATATTTAAATAATGATAATTGTTAGTTGAATATTGTAAATATATTATTGTAACCCGGTTGACAGGAAGATAAAGAATCTTCGGTTGATATTATTTTACATGTTTATATAATTTCACCTTTACTATAACTATTCTGTATACCACTCAGGCATTATGTCAGTACTTATTAGTTGATATAATAAATGAAAAAAGAAAAACATTTTTTTTCTTTGTTAATGTTGAAGAACTATTAGACTCTGTGAAAAACAGTTTTGTCGATAGCAGAAATGAATTTATAAAAACAAAAATACCATTTCGCTGTTGACTTTACTAAAAGAAAACGTTGCTATTCTTATAACTTTTGGCGGTCATTTCATAGATCAGATCTTCCTTTATGACACCCTTGCAGATTATATGACACGTCGAATTAACTATTTAATTTATCAATATTCAAATGAAAATATAAGCTTATTATTCTTTTATTTAGAGTTTTCATCAGAAATTCCTTCAAGATTAATAGTGGTCATTAAAGCCAAGACGTCATAATAGATGAGCCACAGAAGAACAATAGAACAGAACAAAGAACAGAATCTTTACCAGCTCAGTTAGATTATGAAACAAAGAATGAGGAAAGCAGAAAGCTTCGTGAGTTCTCTTATTAATATATCATTTCATGTAGATTTCCATCTAATCGCTTTAAATATTTGTGTGAATAGGTCTCAACTGAAGACTTTGTAATGATGGACATTTTTAGACATTTTTACTGATTATTTGATTTTGGAGCGATCAGACACTTATAGCTTGTGATTTATCAGAATGTTGTTATATTCATTTATTATAAAGAATTTTTTTTTTTTGCTTCCTTACTTTTTAGACGTTTGCAATCAAGATATCGTGGATTTGCTTGTTATTGCTCTAAAATGAAAGTCATGGCTCCAAAGGGTCTAGAATGCTTGAGAAGCGTCTTCTACACGTGGTGGTTAACGCTACATATACTTTTGAAATATTACTGAGACTTTTTTCATTTTAAAATGTGGGAACATGTACATAGCAT
The DNA here is from genome assembly GCA_021605095.1 of Caerostris extrusa. Lineage (NCBI taxonomy): Eukaryota > Metazoa > Arthropoda > Arachnida > Araneae > Araneidae > Caerostris > Caerostris extrusa. The sequence goes on along the minus strand of BPLR01000788.1, from coordinate 162,622 downwards.
ATAGTTATAAAAGAGCAAAAAGAGACAAACAATGGTGTAGATATCAAGTTAGGTGAAACACGAATGTGCTCCCGACTTGTTTGGAATGAGACTGGCACAGGCTGGTTCACGGAGTCAACAGGGGAAATACTCTTAACCTCCTCATGACCATAAATATGTTTGTTTTGTCATTGCTTAATTAATGCCATAATACTGCAAAAGTTTCCAAAATCTCAAATTAAAGTGGCATCAAAAAAAAAAAAAAAGAAAGAAAGAAATTAAAAATACTATTGTTGCAAAAATACAAAAATAAAGAAGTTAAAGTTGCTTCTTAAATTCGGCAAATAGGATCACGATGCCGTGGTCACTCATTGAAAACGTAAATACCGAATACTGAATGCAGAGCCAAGAGCGAGTCTGAGCGTGTAAAAATTATAAACATGCTCACAAAAAGGTAACTTTGTGCATTGATATGGTTAATGTACAGTTGAACACATTATTACAGGTGTTGGTTGTGGTACTTAAGATCTCAAAGTTGATCATAGTTCAGTGAGATAAAATAAAACTGTATTTATTGTTTATATGATAATATAGCAGTTTTTAGCAATTTGGGGGTCAAAGTTATCAAATAAAAGATTGATCATTGCGTTATTTGTGGCATGATCTCGTGTCGTTTATTTGTTAGTAATGCACATTGTTGACAGAATCAAAGTTGAGAAGATGTTGTTTTAATTTGAATAGAATAGTTGTTCACTTTAATATCGTAAATATCAAAAATTATTTTGAGGGTAGTTGATACCAGAATGATAGATCATTACCTCTTCAATAACAATTAGTTTATAGATCAATGAGCCCATTTTAGTTTCCATTAGTTTTTTTTAATGCTTCAATAAAGTGAAAGAAAATAACTTCGCAGTTATTAAAATAATGTTGTAGACTTTGCAATATTTGCGTATGTTTTATAGAATTAAATTATATTTTTAAGTTTATAAATTTTACTTTTGCTTCTTTAATAATTTTGTTCTTTAAGTTAGTGCCAAAGGTGCTTAAATACCTTTTAACTCAGAATCTGCTTTCTTTTTTTTTTCGCAGTTGAAATGGGTCAAACACGGATGCACCACTGCACATGATGGGTATAGTACCAATGAGTTGCAAAACCTGGGTGAAAGAATGAGAAACAAAGATGCACGCACTGGGTAGTGTTAAACATTTTTTTTTATCGATTTACTTTTTTGCTTCTCGCTTAGCAGTTTCATTTTTAGTGTTATATTCTTACAAATGTCTGCTTATCGCTGACATTATATTATCTATGTTTATATGTAAGATCAGCAACACAAAACAGCCATATGCTCAATTTTTACACTGAAAATGTAGCCTATAGGGGTCAGCCCACAATACATGCCTTTAGTAGACCGTGAGCGATGATTTCAGTGTAAGGTTGGTTACTCCCTGTACATCGTGCCCTCTGCTATCCTGAACCATGTAACCTTATATCATCTCAGAACATTCAGAATGATCATAGCAAATGTGTTAGGAATTATTATCTGTTTGAATGGGAAGTCAATAAGAGTTAAAACAGATTTGAAAAATAAAAAGTGAATATATCATTTAATTATTTGTATCATAATTATTACTATCATGGAATATAACTTTCTATTTTGACAGTGTCCTCAACAGCTAAACTTACTTAAACAGATTTATAAATAAGTATTTCTTGAATATTCTTATAAAAGATATTTCAGCTTGAACTGGCTAGTGGTCAGCTCCACCAAAATGAAGATTGTGTTTGTTTGAATATTGAAAAGTGTATGTATAATTTTCGAATATGGCCATTCGAAAATAAGTAAAAACATTTGACATGTTATGTAATAACTAAATAAATGCATGTGGCTAGCCATTACTTCCTAGTGGCCAGAAGGAAACAAGTGGCAATACAACCCGTATATACTCTCATATGGCAATATATATGGCAGATGGTCGATCGTAAATGAACGCATCGTGTTTTTGCTGAAATTTTTGTGTTTTTTCAACCAGCCTGTATTGTTTATATTTACCAGAAAATACAAACACTGTATTAGAATTCCGCTTATTATTAATCCCAAAATCTTTTCGATCTTTAAACAGTTCGTCGTCATTTGGCGGCTTACCGTGACGAGAACGAAGCAACAGAACAAGCATTTTTCAAAATTTTAAAATCGTAATCATAACCGGAAGAATAAATTTCTTTGGTTTATTCACCGTCTCTTCAAGCGCATAACTTTTTAAAATAGTCGATCTTCGAGTTTTCGATTTTCTTGTGATTCTCGATATCGTGGAAGATTTCGTGATCGGTAGTCATTATAATGTTCTCGCATACCCAATACTTATTTAATCATTTTTTGAAAGTACCCTACGCCATCTATTTGAGCATCGTCAGTTGTATAACCGCAATGTGGCGTTACTAACTCCAAATAATAAAATAGTTGTTTGCAGTTGGTCAAAATATTTATTCCAAATAATAAAAATATAGCAATTATTCAAACGATACTTCAAAATTCTCAAACACTTTATTTAAATCATAAATTAAATAAAAACACTTGAGTTTAAACATAAAGTGAACGGAAAGTTTTCTATGTCCCACACCCAACAAAACAAAATGTTTCATGCCTGGAATTGGGATATTTGGCAAAATATTTTCGCTCCTGAAAAATTGCATTCAGCCTTAGCTACAGTCTTGATCATGTATTCGTAGTACTGAGCAAAATGACGTCAACCCCAGCAAATCCGCCAGAAGTTGTATTATTATGCCATTTAAAACCGCCAAGTCTGTCGCCAATAAGGTAATTATGTAATACAGTAAAAGTACCTTCTTTTTTATTGTAATAACGGTCCTCTTTTTTTGTTAATATTGTATTTTATTAAATATGCAGATGCACAATAGTAACAGCTTAGTATATTTTTTCTTGTGAATACCTTATCGGAACACACCGATCGTTACCTGTGGCTGACGGATCGTCACAGAAGTGTATTTTGGAACAAGTTTTCAAAACAGCAATGATTTTAATTTTTAGCTAATTAAAATTTTTAATACATGGGCACAGTTATAAAGCCGACAGATTTTTAAAGCGTATTCTTTTAAATATTTTTTCTGTTCAACTTTTAATACAAAATTATATGAGTACTGTTTGGGTCGATAATGGAAGGTTTAATGAAATTTCATCAATTAATCCAAATCTCAAGAATAGGTAAAGAAATATTTTTTCCTACATCAAATGTAGGAAAAATCCGCCATAAGAACTCTATCAGCCCAATAAAATTTAGACTTGCAATTGTCAGAATTAAGTCATAAAATAAAGTAAGTAAAATTAAGTCAAAGTGTAGTGCATGTTGTCAGATCATAACAAATATTCGAATCTTCACTTCAAAAGATTTAAAAACACGGGGCCTGAATAGCTGAGTGACCAGCGCCTGGCGCCTGGCACGCCAGGTGCCGGCCCTGAGTCCCGGCGGTGCCATGGATGTTTGTAGTGGTTCGGAACTTTGAACATAGGGTTTGATGAATAAGGAGGCTTAGGTTCAGGAGAAAGCAGATGGATAAAAGTGAAAAACACAGCAGCGCTACTAAGTGCACCAAGATCAAACAATCGAGCTGTATTTCACAGCCGCATAGAAAAAAAAGATTTAAAAATCCTCAAGGAATTAATAAAACTTCCGCATGCACAACAGCAACTTTTAAAAGCGAAGTTTAAGAGTACTTCACTCTGTTTTAAAATTCAATAGTATTTATAGAATTTTTCATTTTCATGTCACTTGGGAGGAGAAGCCCTGGGCCCAATATCTGCTCCTGCTCCCATTTTTAAGTTTGTACTCACATGCAGTGATAATAAAACAACAGCAGCTCGTGTGATAGGGTAGTCAAAATATGTGTTAATGAAACATAACAGATGGTACATCTATAGGCCGTGACTCGATGGGTCAGTCAAAATAAAAATGAGAACAGCCATTTGGACATACGGCACCCAGGCAGGTACTGCAAGTCAATAACTATGCAAAGAAGCAAACTTCAACAGATCTGGTTCATCTGGTACAGAGATTGGCTTGTTAGTCAGGCGAGTAGATGCCATTTTTTGATCTCGTGCTCTAGTGTTTCACACTTTAGAATAAGGGCAAATTTTACCCTTACAATAACTGAACGGGGGTCCTCTGAGATCCTGGAGGCCCCAGCAGCCCAAGTTGCTCATGAGAGCAACTGGGCTGTGCTCAGCCAGAGCGGAATGAGCACCCAGTAGAGCGCAGTAGCCACATCAGTATACCATTAAGTTTTTGAAGTGATTTCCGCGTTGATCATCACAGATTAACAGCCGACAAAACAAATGTAATCACGACGAGTTAGCATGGAAAATGTTCCAGTTGCTTGCTGTGTTTTTGTATTGATAAACACACGATGACCGCATGAAGGAAAGCTGTGCAGACTGTTCTGATACAGGGCCGATGAGATCTCACCCCTCTGCTCCCCTGACATGAGGCCAATAACTTTGTATTCTCATGATGCTGGCACGCCATAACGCAAAATGTTTTTTCCTCAGGTGTAGCTATCAATGCCCAGGAGTGTGCTGCTGAGGCAGGGGGTGTCGCAGCTTGACAGAGATCACTTGATCCATGAAGCGATCAAAGTGTAATTGCTGTGGCTTGGTCATCTTCACACGCATACCTGTCCAAGATGCAGTTACCTTTATGAATTATTTGGAGCTGAAAATCCAGCCGGTTGGATTCCGCTCGTGACAGCAACCTCACAAAAGCATCATACATGACACAGATCCTCCACAGTCATAAATATAAGATAACTCACTGTCCCATGTTTTGTTTTATAGAAAAGTCAAGATATATAACGTGGATATTTGCTTATAACTGATGGCTTTAATGCACCAGTGGCAGTGGCAGTTCTTAGTTGTCAATCACATTTTCTGATTTATTCACCAATTCAGTCAAAATTGTAGTCAGTCTTGAATAGTCAATTGTGCACAGGTATGTAAATATTTCAAAATTCTAATGTATTAGCAAACGTATTACTTCATACTTTCATTAATTGAGCAGTTTCTGAAATATCATTTGTGAACCCCAAGATGGATAACTCCTTTGCAGAAGATTGTAATTTGTCCTTTAAATTGTAGTTTAGTCATATTTGGCTTCTGCAACTGAGTTGTAATCTGGACACTGGTGTCCTCTTGTGTCTAGGCTTGTTTGCCTCATGGCTCCTATTTACCCTTAAAAACAAAGCAGGGAAGGCAGTGTAGTTGTTTTCTGTAATTTATATGATTGGCCTTTTCATATTTTTGTTGCTTATTCTTAAAAATCCAAATTTTGCACCAGTTGAGATCCAGGTCCCAGGTGAGATGAGTACTAAGACTGGATCCTTTTGAGATAAAACTACAGGCCCCAAAGGAATAATAGTGATTTTAGTCGTGGCTTGAATCTTGGGATTAATGATCATCATTTCGATTTAAAATTTTCATTCGAAAGTGTGCTTCAATTTTTTATAGCAAAAATATTTATTTTCTAATTGTTGATCTCTGCTCCTCTGACTTTTGCTTCATTTCACTTTTGATTATAATTTGATGACTTATTATCATCAATGATTACTTAGTGGCATCCTTAGTTGAGCAGCAAACCATAAACTGGCTGTTAGTGGCAGCACATCTTACCCACTTGACTCAGGCAAAATCGAAGCTAAAACTCACAGGTACATTTTGAAACAATCGCTCAACATCTTCACAAATTACCTTTGTCCGGGGAATGCGCTTTGTTTGCACGACAAACATTACTGGTTTGCCCGGGGCCAGCGCATGAAGCACCCGGCTCATGTGGATACGCTGCTGGGCACTGGAGGCCCCAGCTTGGGGGTGCCTCTGTCATGTTTATTTGATCCACGTCCAGTCATGTAGCCGTGCTTGTGACGATTGCTCTATGATACTGGAGAAATGGAACCCTGGATTTCGACCAAGAGACCATCACTAATACAGAACAGCCGTAGTCCTGGAGGTGCTGCGGAACACTGCAGGGTCAGAAGCAGCCGCTGTGCTCCACTTGTAAACATAGTCCAGCTTGATCATCATTTGAGGATATTGAAACAGTAATATATATTTTGGAAAAGCCAGACGCTCAAAATGCACATACGATTCTGATATGAGCTCCGGTATTTAGCAACAATCTTGGAGTGATCATAACAATATAAAGTGAAAGTTAAATGTACCTTTAAATTATGTCGCGAAAACATTGTCTGTTTTAACAAGATCCAAACATTTTTATTTTCTTTTAGTTTATGGCGCATTTTGACGCCGACTCCTTTCAACCAGAATCAACAATGTTGAGAAAGTGGAATGATAATGTATGAAAGTTCTGCTCACAAGAGCAATAATACTCGAGGTGGCAACGTGTTTGTATCAATGTAGATGTGACCCCCAGCTATTCAGAGAACAGTTGTAAAATCATCAGTTAAAAATACCCTCTATTATTACAGACCACATAAAAATTCCCATCATTGATCTGCTAGAAAATGCAATTGCAGCCTCCTTTGGAGCCTGAGTGTAATGATACTGGGATTTGAAGATATCACATTTTACTGAACTTTGATTACATACTTTTTTCCATAAAGGCAGAGTTGTTTGGAGAGCCTCAGCTTTTTACATAGTGCATATCGAGCACGCAGATGACAACATTTGAAAAATAGCTTTCTTAAAATATTAACTTTTTAAATTAGTATTCATTTATTTATAAATTTTGGACAGCTTTTTATAGTGACACATTGTTGCAAAATATTTGAATGCTTTGAATATGTGCAAGACTGATCACATAGACAGATTACCCTGATTTTAATGACTGTGTGATAGTTTTGAAAATATTTGTAAATAATTTACTTTCTTATGTTGGGCAATCAATATTGGTCAAATCAGGTCAGATGATTAATGTATTTCTCTAATGAAAATGGAGACAGAATTCTGAAATCTAAAGAAAATGCATGTCTCTTTACATTATCGCGACTCTTTATAGTTTATACATCAACTTTGAGGCTTTAATGACTGATAAAATGGTAAGGTCGTTTAATATTCTCGTTTCTTATTTTCATCGGCATTTGCTTTTTGTGGCTGCGTGAGCAAGATTAATACCAGAAACATTTGTCATTGAACCAGAAATTTTAAAACAAAGAGAAACTTTTCATGAAATATCAATGAGAATATAAAGTGCATGAGTTGACTTCAACAAAGAATTGGGTCACGGCGCCGTGGTTTGAGAGGGAGCATGTTATAATATATTCGTCTCACGTCATTTGAAAATATTATTGCGAATATATTAACCCTTGTCTTCTGTCGTTTAAACGATCAGCATCATTTATAAAACACAGTCTCCGCAATATTCAACTAACAACATTACCATTTACCTTCTTTATAGAAGTTTGCTCAAAAGACGTGTAAACAAGAAATTCACAATTGGAAAATGGATTTGAGCGTTATGTTAAGTATCATAAGAAGTCTTGTAATAATCACCTACAAATCCGTAAAACATTAGTCACAGCTGGAGCCCCTTAGAATAGCGAAAATCTATCAGTGATCTGGCACGGCACAGATTCGTGCCCCAAACGGCCTCTACAGCTTCTGAAACTGATCTCAGTTCGCTCATTTGTGAGCAAATCACTTGTTCCTGAAATGAATGTCTGCTTGTCCGCAGGGCTAGTGGAGGATGCAAGAGCTGGGGTGATGTTGTGGCCTTAGCCAACACCAGCCCCTTGCTGAAACCATCCTGAGCTGATTGGACACTTAACCAGCGGAACTTACTCGCGCCAGCACCAGCCTGCCTGTCTGTTAGCTGCAGAACAGCCAAAGACTTTCGACGAATGTAAGTCACTACCGAATTTCAAATCTAAATTTCAAAATTTGATTTTGGATCCTTTGTTCTTTGAGAACAGCTACAAAGCAGATGATTTATTTTTGTTCTGCAGGAAGGAATGACCCAAGAACCATCTTGAACCTTGAAGCAGAAATAGAAAGGGTATATGGTGGAAGTATGAGAGTGAAAACCATTTTGTTTTAATAATTATTTCGTAAGTCAATATTTTTAGATGTACCAATGCATATATGAACGAGCCTTGACTTATCATTTTGACTAATGATTTTTGTCCTTTTATTTTTCTTGCTTCTGTTATTTTAATAAATTTCTTGAGCAATACTTATTTTGCAAAACTTTGTGCGGCCCCTCATTGGTACTGTATCATAGCCGCCAGATTTATATTTGAAAAGCGGCAATCTGAGTTGAAAAATGTTCTATTCAATATTATTTTTTGTTTGTTCATTAATATTATGGGCTTATCCATTGTCGTACTGATGCAGCTGGACAAACAACATTTATTTTATTTTTTTTTTCAGTAATTGCTCGGATAGTGCAGCGGTACATAAAATTTATTACAATACTTGGCAAGAAATGTTTATTGCATGAATGAAAAATATATTCAAGCGGTTAGTTTTACCAAAATTTTGAGTATTTTGTTGAGCCAATAACATCAAGAAACAGTCCATGTTCATTGCGCAATTGATTCCTCTCAACAGAGCCTTAAATGTAGCCATCGAAAAGTGTAAAGAACATTATTTGATCTATTATATAATGTGCTCCAGATATCCAGATTTTTTTTATTTGTAAGAAAATGTTTTACCATTGTTTTGAAAACATTTGGGTGGACAGTAGCAACAAATACTTAATATAATGCAGGTCAATATTTGAATAATTCATAAAAATGGGTAGCTATATTTTTGCATTTCATGATTGAACTTTTTCCTTCAGATACTTAATGCTTGGGAAATTCCATGCCTGAAGATTGATTGCCCGTGGTGGCTTTGATGTCAAATGACGCTTGAATTTGCTGATTTATGTAAACAATGAAACCAGCCTTTTATTGTGTTGTGAAATGATTGGTAAGAACATAAGATAGACTTTTCACACAACATTTTGCGAAATATCAGCTATCCAGAAGATTTATTACGATTCAATATAGAGGTAAAACACACATCAAGACCAGGTAAACTTTCTTTTAGAGTCTGGGACATTGTGTAATTTAGTCCAATAATTTACATCACAAGAGTCTCTTAGACTTAGCTTTGTAATCAGAAGACTCCTCTGTTTGGCGCCAGAAAATTTTTAACAAAATATTATGTTAGCTGATATTCAAAAATCACCTTCATTAATCTGTTTTTTTAGATCTGCTTGTTATATTTAGCTTAGTGACATCGTAGCTTTGAAGTTGCCTGGTTACCAGAAGGAACTTATAATCAAAAGCTGTTTTATGACCCTGGCAAATATGAGAACTAAAGAAGTGAATAGCAATTATGAGCACAGGTGGATTTTTCTGAGCCTTTACCCGATAGATTTTTAGTGGAAGGAAACCAGGAAGCAGCTGATGCCATCAAGGCCTGGAAAGTGGCTCATATCGTTCTATATAACCAGACGCTTTCAAACAGCTGCAATGAATCACGCAGTTTTCAAATGATATCACACATTATTATCTTAATATTTACTATTTTACTTACTCAGTTTCACGTGTCATTCTGGTTTGAGCCTGATATTGTTTAATACCTGTATATTTGCAGCGTTTTTTAACTTTCATTGAACATTTGACTCTTATGTATATGACATATTTTCACTCAAATATATTCTGGTATAAAAATTAAAATTGTTGGAAGTTTTATGCTACAATAATGTTTTCGATAAAGGGTTTGAATTTGAAAATGCTATTTGAATGTTTATTGCTGCATAAAAAACTTACTAATAATTTTAATTTTTATACCAGAATATATTTGATGAAAATATGTCACTATACATAAGAATTAAAATGTTCAATAAAAAAGTTAAAACTATAATATAAAACCATAAGAATATACAATTATTAATAAACAATAGTAAAAATGTAAAGATAATTAAGGATAATTTTACATGAGAAACAAAGAGTAAATTATAAAAATAAGTAAATATTAAGATAATAATAATAATGGTCTGCCTGATGTCATTTGAAATATAATGATTAATTCCTTAATAATTTAAGCTATCTAAAGTTATATAAATTATGATATAATTACTAGAGTATAAGCTACATTCAGCTATCAACATACAAGTTTTTTCCTAAAATATCGGAATAAAAAAATAGAGAAAAATCCTATTTCTATTAAGTCTCATAATTTATACAAATCTCTTTTTTTTCCTAGTTCTTCATATTTTGCCCAGGATAAATAAAAACAGCAGTTACAGGAATTTATGAAAGTTATGTGTAAACAAATAAAAATTACGATCACAAACAATATTAATAAGCAGATCTAAAAAACAATTAATAATTTGATTTTTGAATATCAGTAACTGCTTAAAAATTATATTTTTGTTAAAAATGTAAGAAGTTTTTCTGAAAAAAAAAATTTTCAAAGAAATTCATTTCAATCAAAATTTGATTTCATAAACAATATTCATCCTTACCTGATTTTAAAGAAATAAATAAACCAAAAAGGATCTTCTCATTATTCTATAGAAAATTCTGCAGAATATTGCAGGCACATATATGTTACCATAAATCATAACAGCTGAACAGGCAAGAGCCGTAAAGCGCCATTATAGAAAATCCACAAACATAAAAATCACGTGATAGTCCACGAGACGAATTTAGGTAGCCTTGGTTGAGTTTCGAGTTACACCAACAAATAAATCCAAAGTTTCAAAAAAAGGAAGATTTAGCTGCCTTAAATCAATTTATTGAATTGTGAACACTCTTATATTACTAAATCTTAATAATTGAATCAATATAACAAAATCAAGAAACCTTGTAAAAATCAAAACAGACGACAGGCACAGTCGATCAAATTCGACGACCATGCTGCCATCATAGCTGACATAACGCTATGCGAAGACACGGATCTCTGAATTTTTTGGCCAATAGCCGAGAAGATCTATCCTGTGATATACCCAAATCCCAACAACCAATAAAAGGCAGTTTCAGTGACGTCATCAAACAATTCAAAGCGTCGTATTAAATTGCGAACAATATTAACGAGTTTGTATCTTCAAAATCCGGGTATTTTTAAAACATTAAAATATATCTAGAGAAAAAATTCAATCTTTTACGATGAGTACCCAAAATATATACCAGTTTTATGGAAATTATAAATGTGATACGCATTTGTAATTAAAATGTATTTATACTTGTTACTAAATATTTTAAAAACAATGAAACAATTTAAAACATTTTTCTGCAATAAAAGTCTAGATATATAATTTTATTATATAATAAGTCAAATAATGTTCTTTCATTTTCTGATGGCTTGCAATTTCAAATTCTAAATTAGAAGGAATCAAATTTTTGAACACATGGATAATTTTCATATGAATGCTAGTATTAATTAAATTTTGAACAAATTCTATTACTTGAATTATGAATTTTTCGTATACAGAAGAAAACTCAAGCAATTCTTTTACTTAAACATTTATTAATAAATTTTATGTACCATGCCTTTATATAATTTTAATTACTGAAAAAAATAAAATAAATGTATTTATTATGCATCAATTATATATTAATGAATGTACATAAATAATATTAATGGATAAACAAAAATAATATATTAATTGAACCAATTTTTTTCCAACTCAGTTCTTAGCTTTTCAAATATGTCAACTGGCGTACCGATTACGGAGTACCAATGGGGATGGACCCCTTTAAAAAAAAAGTTTCTAAAAATTAAAAATGGTACTCTAAAAATTGAAAAATACTAAAAATAAATAAAAGTAAGAGAAAAAATAAAAGTTAAAAATAATTTAAATTAAAAATTTGATACAATTAGGGACCGCTTTTCAAATACGTTTCACTTGAATAAAAGGTCTTTTAAATTGCATACATTGATTATCTAAAATATTATTTACAAAGAATATTAAATTCATTAAAATAAATCGGTTTCTCTGTACTTACCTTTATATATATATATATATATTTCTACTTCTAAGGTTCAAAGACGTCGTCTGTCTTAGATGTATTCCTTCACAATCTTAGAACAAAAATAAATGTATCCTTTTTTTGTATGTTCTTAAAGAATAAGATCAAAATCACAATTTTTGAAATTTTAGATTTGAAATTCGAGGCGAGAGGTGGCGACGCGACATTCGGCAAGGAAGAAAATCTTTTTAGCCTGTTCACAGCAGACAACGGGCAGGAAAAGACAGATATAGCTTTACACCTAGTAAAGTTCCGCTTCGAGTTAAAAGTTGGTCCAATCGAATGGATGGATTTCAATAAGGCTAGTGATTGGCTAAGGCTACTATCCTCCCCCTTCTCATCCCTCCTCCCTCCCTAATGCTACCTGCGGACAAAGCGAACGGTATCCTGCATTTCGGGAACAAGTGATTTATACAAATGGCATGAACCAAAAGTCGATTTTCAAGAAACTGTTAAAGAAGGCCATTTGTCAAAACGTCGGCTTTTTGAGAATCTATAGTAACCGTGCCGTCGATAGAGTTAAGAGTGCTAATAGACGATTTTTTTCCTTTTAAACTCTTTCGGAAACTTCTAAAAGGAACTATCTTGACTATTGACAGTTTGTAGATGATTATTACAAGACTTCTTATATTCAATGATAGCCCTTTTGACCAGTACTTGAGCATAGCTGTTATTAGTTTTGAATTGTGGATCTCTAAAAATTTGCCGATTTTTGCACGCATGATGTTTTTGAGAAATTAGACTTTCTATGTAAGAAGGTAAATAGTTAATGTTGTTAGTTGAAATATTTTTAGAAGCGGAGCTGTGAGCATAAATAATTGCTTTGATCCGATTCATTGATAGAGGCAAAGTTAAATATATTCGCAATAATATTTCAATATTTGGAATTGTGGATATATTGCTGTGCTCTTTATAAATTACAGCGCAGCATTTTGAATTCTTTATTGAAATAAAGAATTCAAAACTCATACTTGCCACTAATTACTCATTGGTACACACCACTGAAAAAGTTACTATTTTGTTTTAAAATTTCTGGTTCAATTAATAAATGTTGTTATTATTATTTCTATTAAATCGCATACACGACAAAAAAATAAAATGCTTGATAAAAAATAAAAACAAAATTATTTAACGATTTTAAATTTTATCAGAATGTTAAGAATATATAAAGTTAATATTATTCTTATAGCTATAAAAAAAAAAATTCTAAATTATCGGAAAAAATTACTTTCAATAAAAGAACATACGAACACATTTTCTTTAGATTCCAGAATTCGCAATAAAATACATTTTTCATTTAAAATACATTACATTTCAGCAATACATTTTTTGTTTATTATCTGTAGTTGCCCAACAGAAAAGTAAATTATTTTATTTACAAATATTTTCAAAATATACAGTTTGACGGGGTCATTTTAAAAATCGGGTGCTAGATATTTGTCTATGTGATGATCCAGTCTTGCACATGATAAAAACAATAAATATTTTGCAGCAAGTAAGCATATGAAGACATGTCCTTGTAAAATTATTCAAATTTGTAAATAAAAAATGAAATACTAATTTAAAAAGTTAATATTTTAAAAGCTATTTTTTTCAAATGTTGTCATATAGATTAATACATTGTGCGCACTGTTAAAAACGAGTTCTACAAATTCTTCTTAACTTTCTATGGAAAAAAATGTGTTAAATAAAGTTCAAATGAAAAATGTGATATAATTTAAATCTAAATAATGTTGTAATTCAAAGGGAGAATGTTAATTTATATTTTTTTCACTGCTGGACAAATAGGTGGGAATTTTTTAATAATAAATTATAATAATGAGGAATAATTTTTTTTTTAACTGTGGATTTTTATAGCAATTTATTGAATAACAGTTATACCTTACAATTTATTATAAAACAGTTATACCTTCAATTATTTATTTAACTTCTTGTGAATGTAAAACTTTTCATCTTCGCTATCGCTGCTTGCATGTACATGATGTTGATCTGGTTAGAGGTCCGTGGCGTCTTCAAAAAAATGCAGCCATAAAATAAAAAATAAGTAAATGTTTCAGTTATTATTTAAAACAGATTAATGTTTTCGCGCAACGTGAGAAACTTAATTTAAAAATTTACATTTTAAACTTTGACTTTCATGAGATTTCCTTTATGTGCATTTTAAAACTGGTATTAAATACGTGTTGCTAAATATAACTGTTGACTCATATCAAGTCACGAGCTCTGTAATTCATTTTAATTTGTCTGGCTTTCAAAATATAATATTACTGTTTCAATATCCTCAAAATAGTGTCCAAGGAATAGTTTATGTTTACAAAAGTTAATTTAACAGTCCTTTAACAGACTTCTCTGACTGAATTTGGTAGCGTTTCTTGTAGTATTTGAAGAATTGCTGCTTTATAAAGTTCTACAGCTGTTACATTCCTGTCGCTATTGAATTTGATAGTTCTTGTGAGGTTAGAATAGGTTTCCGATTTCACCAAGTATGTGGGCCAATGGAATCACAAAAACGCAGCTACGCCCATTTTGTTTGTCTAGGAGGGGGCTTGACGAAAACCGCAAGGAAAGATCTCGTCAAATAAACAAGCAGAACCCTAAAGAATAGAACTCATTCTTGTAGTATCCATGACGAATTGCTTCATAAATTTCTTGGGCATTGAACAATGGTATACTCTCATGTTTATTCGTGCAGCAAAGTACGTTCCCACGAGATAAAGTGAAATTTGTGAAAGATCTAAAATTGTTGAGAACTTGGTTGACGCCTTCAGAATGCTACCTGTGAACGAAACCAGTTTTGCACAAATTAGAAGTAGACGATTAAGATAATGCTTTTCTGCAACATTGCGATTTGCTGATTTGCGCTCAGCAAGGATTTTCAAATAATCATTTGGTGAATGAAATAAGTGCTCATTATAATCAAAAATTAATGAAAAAGCAAAAAGTGAAGGAACTGGAATTAATGAATTAGAAATAAATATTTTTTTTTTTGTAAAAAATTAATTTTACTTTTCAGATAAAAATTTTAAATCGAAATATTAGAATATTAATCCCCGTTCGAAACACATTTCAAGATACTATTCAGCTCCTTTTGTAAATTTATCTTAGATTTTATCATTAAAAAGGATCAATGCTGCTGTCTCAACGCATCTCATTTCTAATGGGAGTCCTTGGAACCTAGATCTCAATATGATTAGCAAGACTGGATTTTTAGAATCCTTTCTTTCCCACGGACACAAAAAGCTATGAAAAAAAAAAATTATCGTATAAATTTTACAAAAACTAACTCCCTGCCTTATAAGCTGTTTTTAAAGAATTAAATAGGAACCATAGGAGGCAAACAAAAGCCTAGACAAAAAGGGATTTTATAAGTGTAGATTTTAACTCAGTTTTTAAAACAATTACTTATTTAAACTGAAATTTAAAGGATAAATTGCAACCAAATTCTGTAAAAGGAGTTATCCATATCTTAGGGTTCCACAAGAAATATTATTCCAAAAACATTACTCAATTAAATATATGAAAAGTATGAAATAATGCGATTTGCTTCTTTCCATTAAATTTTAAAGAAAATATTTACACCTTGCATTTTGAGTATTACTTTAAAATTGACTATTTAAGTTTATTTATACAATTTTATTTAATTAATTAACCGTAGAAAATAACTAAATTATAATTATTAACTAAGAACTCTGCATATTACTGGTCGCATTAAAATTATCAATTATAATGGACAGCAAATTGTATTTTTTTGTTATATATCTTATTTTCTATAAATAAAATTGCAAAGGGATGGGTTTACGGATGGGATATGTTTATATTTGCAATGGGATCCTGGTCATGTATGAGTCAATGCTAATGAGAGAGTCTATGTCACGAGGAAGCAGAATCCAACCAGCTGGATTTTCAGCTGACACTCAAGGACATAATTTCATAAAGGTAACCCGTCTTACCCGAAGGTATGCGGTAACTGAATGACCAGAAGCACGACAGCACCCCGGCTATGAGGGATACCGCCTTATTCGGCTCCATGGATAGGGTGATATGTAATAAGTACGACACTCCCACCACTTTCGGCAGCCCTCTACTGGGCGTTGATATTACACCTGGGGAAGAAACGACACGTTATAGAGCGTGCCGAGCACATCCCCGTAGGAGACCAAGGATCTATTGGCCGTCTTAAGTGACGTTCCCAGGGGGCGCCACGAGGAGGTGGATCCTCATCGGCCCACCCGACACTCAAGGACAGTGTGCAACCATATCACTGCAGTCATCGATATGTTTATCAACAAAAGCCACAAGGACTTGAGCGGCAACAAAAGGTAGAAATGCCTTGCCACAAGGGGCCGTAAGCAACTGGAACGAACTAAGGGTACGCTCGCTTCCGCCTTACAACCTGTCATCACTACCGGCAGACACACCTCCACCGCATTTGTTTGGCTCGGCTGTTATCCTGTCCCAAGGCACTCCAAAGTACACAACCTTTGCCTTTGTCAGATCGTCAATATGGACGATAATCAACTGCGGAAATGCACTAAACTTATCGATATGCCTGATAATATTACTGCACTCTACTGGGTGCTCGTACGTCGTATGGCTGAACAGCCACAGATGGGCAGGGCCAGGGCCGGATTTTCCTATAGGCTAACTAGGCTTTAGCCTAGGGCCTCAAGATCAAGAGGGGCCTACATTCTAATTGTTAGCAAAATTAGAATTACGCTATTCTAAAAACAGTAAACACTAAAACACTGAATCAAAAATAGGGAAAAATTCTACTCATATGACTAACAAAACAATCATAAAATTGTATTGGTTAAGATCTGTTGAGTTTATTTTGTTTCTTTGTGAATGTTGTGTGTTATGTTTGATTAGTTATTGTTACGAGTACTATATAGGGTGCTGAGAATAAATGTCCAAATAAGTGTTCTCGACTTTTTTTTTTTTATTTATTATCCGAGTCACATTTTTTATAAAGATTAGTACCCATCACAACATGTTTCATTTAACACATATTGATATATATCACAGTAATGATGTATTTTATTATCTCTCATGTAATTTACAAACTTAAAAATGGGAGGCGAAAGGGCCCCAGGAATAAGTGGAATAGCTTAGGGCCTCTTTTCATCTAAATCTGGCCCTGGGCGGGGCACATGAAATGAAAAAAAATTCTATAAATACTATTAGATTTTTTAAAACAAGTGAAATTATTAAATTATAAATTTCATAAACTTCGCTTTTTAAAAAAGTTTTCGGTTAATATACATACAGGATTTTATTAATTCCTTGAAAGTTTTTAAATCTTTTTTTTTTTTCTAATGCAGCTGGCAAACATTCAGACAGTTTGATCTTGGATGCCTTAAGGCAAGCGCTGCACAGACATTACTCACTTTATCACGTGTAACTTGAAGATAAGCCACGGACGCAGAGTAACAATGCCCCCGCAACTCTCTACTATCTTGTTAGACCGGGACCTATGGTTTAAAGGGGGTTCCGAACCACTACAAACATCCATGGCACCGCCGGGACTCGAACCCGACACCTGTGGTACCGAGCGCCAGAGCGCTAGTCACTCAGCTATTCAGGCCCCGTGTTTTTAAATCTTTGAAGTGAAGATTCGAATATTTGTTATGATCTGACAACATGCACTACACTTTGACTTAATTTACACTTGCACTTTATTTTATGACTTAATTCTGACAATTACCAAGTCTAAATTTTATTGGGCTGATAGAGTTCTTATGGCGGATTTTTCCTACATTTGATGTAGGAAAAAATATTTCTTTTACCTATTCTGAATTGTAGTTTTCCAATTGATGAAATTTCATTAAATTGCTCCATTATCATTTAAATGTATAAAATTAAAATAGTATGTAATTAAAAATTGAACAGAAAAATTATTTAAAAAAATTATACTTTAAAAATCTGTCAGCTTATAACTGATACCATGTAATTAAAAATTTTAATTGCTAAAAATTAAAATCATTTTTATTGTATTTGAAACTTGTTCCAAAATTACCTTTCTGTCCTATTAAACCATGGTATTTGAATCCGTCAAAATGGTTTTCCTGGAGATAGCTGATCGGACAGTAGATAAATTCACAAGAAAAATTATACTAAGTCTTTATTTATATTTATTTTTTTTAATCACCCATGATACAATTTAATAAAATACAATATTAATAAAAAAAAAAGGTCGATACAATTTTAATAAAAAGAAGGTACTTACGTATTAACGGTACCTTGGCGACAGACTTGGCGGTTTTAAGTGGCGCCAATATAACAGCTGCAGATTTGCTGAGTTTTGACGTCATTTTGTAGTACTACGAAAATGCGTATTTGGGATTTGCCAGAAACAGAACAAGATGCAATTTTATTTTTCAGGAGCGAAATATTTTACCAAAACAACGAAAATGTCCCAATTCCCATGACATGAAACTTTATTTTGGTGATCGTAAGTTTTGGAAATGCAATTTCAGTCAGTGTGTTTATCGTGTGGGACTTAGAAAACTCCGTTTGACTACTTTGTGTTTAAATAAAGTGTTTTTGACTAATTTGTGTTTAAATAAAGTGTTTTGAATTTTGAAATCGTTTTGATTTTAAATGAAGTGTTTTATATATTTTATTATTTGGAATAAAAATATTTTGATAGCGTTTTGATTTTAAATGAAGTGTTTCGTATATATTTTATTATTTGGAACAAAAATTTTAAGTGTAGATTGGCGCCATTTAAAAACCGCCAAATCTGTAGCTGCGGTTGGTGCGTGTGCTCTTTATTGGCGCAACTGTCGCCAAGGTACCGTTAATACGTAAGTACCTAAAAAAATAATTAAATAAAATATTAGACATATACAGGGTAATTATAATATAACTCTGCTGATGTACGAGCAGTCGCTACGATCAAGGAATCTGAAAGAAAATCGAAAACTCGAAGATCGGTTGGTACTTAAAAAGTATGCGCTTGAGAGTGGTGATAAAAACAAAAGTTTAGTTCTTCCGGTTATGATTACAGTTTTAAAATTTTGAAAAAATTAAACTCGCCTTCGCTGTTCTGTATTGCTAATTTATCGTCACAGTTAAAAGCCATAAATGGTATTGAAACTGTATTTATAAGATCGAAAAGACAAGTTAATAGTAAACTTGGAATTCTAATACGAATTGTTTGTATTTTTCTGGAAGAGAAGGACCAGAACTATAAATGTACAAGAACGGTTAGAGAAAAACACACAAGGAGCAATTCAGGGAGCAAAGCCCATTAAAAAGTGTTCAGCTACGATCATTAGGGTTATCTCTGCCATATATAATATATAAAGAGAAGATATACAAGGTTGAAAATATTCTCCACTTGTTTTCCTTCTGAAACACCTAAAGTCGTCTTGAAATATCCATGCATTTATTTAGTTATTACTTTCTTTATGTCAAATGTTTTTACTTATTTTCAAGGAATATTACATATTCCGAAAATTATACATGCATTTTTAATCATCCATTAATTTTTAATCTTCATTTTGGTGATGAACCATATAAAATTAGTTCAAAATGAAGAAATATCAAAACTACTTTACTTAAAATTAGTATTCCAGAAATACTTAAACATAAATCTGTAATTTAAAGCATTAAGTTTAGCCTAATTGAAGTTTTATTAAATTAGAAAGTTATAATATTTGTATTAGTAATGATTATGATACAAGAAATACTAATTAGTAAATGACTATGTTGCTTTAATTTTCAAATCTTTGTTTTGGCTCTTGTGGCCATTGCTTCCTATTCATTAGATGTCATTCCCTATTACATTTCTTATGGTCGTGGATACGGATACGAAGGATTCGATTATAAAGGTTATGGTTCAGGATATAGAGGGTACGATCTAGTACAGGGGTAGCCAACCCAAACTATCTTGCAGGCCACTTTGGAAATCATCGTAACTTCACGGGTCGCATATAAAATTATGTATTCCCATGTAGATTTAGAACCCCTATAGACATTTTTTGGTGTAAAAAATTGAAGCATATGAGCTGTTATTTTGTGTTTGCTAGTATTCTTACATATAAAACATAGATAATATAATAATAATGACACTAAACGGACATTTGTAAAGAAATATATAACACTAAAATGAAATATAAATATAAGCGAAATAAAAAAAAATGAAATCATTAAAAAAATATTTATTTTACTAGTGCGATATTTGTTTCTCCATTCTTTCACTTAGGTTTTGCAACTCGATATCAATTTGGGTATATGCACATCGTAATTGGTGTTGCGTCCGTTATGTTTGAGCGTGTTTGTGTTTGGCCAATTTCATTTTCGAAAAAAAAAAAAAAAAAAAAAACGATTCACAGGTTAAGATGAACTAAAAGCACCAGCAACTTCAACTAAGAGTCGTCTGGTACGAGGAATAGAGTAAATTTACTCACTTAAAAAAATATAAAGATTTAATTCTATAAAACATACTTAAAATATTGCAAGAGTCCTTTAACATTTATTTTAATAACTTCGCAGCAGATTTGAAATTTTCTTTTCACTTATTGAACATTAAAAAAAAAAAAAAAAACCTAGTAAATTAAAATGGAGCTCATTGATCTATAAACTAATTATTTATTGAAAATTAAATTTAATAGATTTCTATCATTCTCAGATGCTTCTTATAAAAATAATTTTTTGATATTTTTATCAAAGAGAATAATTAAAAATGAACAACTATTCTGACTGGCTGTTCAAAATTAAAAAACCGTTTGATGCTTTTTGTAACTGATTATTAAGCAGTAATTAAGCATTACTAGCTAAATAAAACTAAAGCCATTTTGAAAGAATTCATTGCCATAAATAACGTTAATGATGTCTTTATTTGATAACTTTTTATTTAAAATTGCTAAAAAATGCCTATAATCATATAAACAATAAATACGGTTTATTTCTTATCTCACTTTTGATTTGTATTAATTTTAACTTTGGGGTCTTAAATTTTTGCTCACTGCCTGTAATGCTCATATTCAACTGTATGCTCTATATCAATGCTCTCATTCCTGAGGTTCACGGTTCTGAGATCGGCCTTTTTTTTTTTTTTTTTTTGTGAGAACATGTTTATAATTTTACCTTTCAGATTCACTCATTGGCTCGCACCGTTCAGCATAATCCCTTCAGTGTGTTGGTAAACAAGTTTGTTTACGTTTTCAATAGTATTACGGCATCGACAACTGGTCCCTAATTGTACCGAATTTAAAACTTAACTTTTTAACTTCTTTTATTTTGTATTTTACTTTTTAACAATAGTATTTTTTAATTTCTTTCTTTCTTTTTTTTTTTTTTTTTTTTTTTTTTTGAGTACCACTTTAATTTGAATTTTTAGAAGCTTTTACCTTTAATTTACTAACATTAATTAAGCAGCCAATTAGAACTCTAAGCATATTTATGAATTAAGATGAGGAGGTTTAAGGGGTATTTCCCCCTGTTGATACTCCGTGAACGGTACACCAGTTGCCAGTCTCATTCCAATAAGCCAGGTGCTTTAGGCCCTATAGGGGTCAAGGAGCACGATAAATAAGGACTGACTGCCTGACTTGGTAAACAACATCTACACCATTCCAAGAACCCTGTGGTTTCATGGAACGGAAATGGGGTAGCTTCTATTGTGATGGACCACCCGTAAGCAGAAGTCTGATGTGGCTCCGTGACGCTGACCTTTTTTTACGGGACAGGAATGTTAGCCCTACAGATATAGATTATATTATTAGATTGGGAACTACGGCTTAAAGGGGATTATAATAAATACTTTTATGTATAACTGTATGCATATGTACGTATTCCCACATTTTAAAAATGAAGAAATATAATTAATATTTTAAAAAAGTGATTTTCTTATGCTTGATAACGTTCATACTTCAATATACTGCATTAATGAAAAAAATATCAACATTTTCTAGATTACTAGATTATGACTTTCAATTTCTACTAAAAGGTGGTAGTAACCAACAAATCCTGCAATCATGTTAGTTGTAAACGATATCTAAAGGAATTTTCATTTCTGTAAAGGTAAAAAAAAAAAAAAAAAAAAAATTCTTTTTATAATAAATGAGAATGAGAAATATAGTAATGACTACTCTGATCATCACAAAATATAGTACAGTCTGAATAATTTTAAAATCGAATAATTGGTAAAGTGTAAAAAGTATTCCATTAATTTATAAAGAATATTTCGAGTTAGGGATATTCGCACCTGAAATATTTTAAAACTCTGTAGGTTAGATCGGAGAAGGATGGGGGGGGGTGACTCTGTATTGTAGAAAGAAATTTCACAAACTTTATACTGTATTTCTTCATTTCATAATCTAACTTGAAACTTTGTTAAGATTCTGTTCTTTTGTTCTGTTCTATTGTTCTTCTGTGGCGCCATCTATTATGAGCATCTTGAAGCTCTTCTGTTATATTAATAATCTTGGGAAAATTTCTGATGAAATCTAAAATAAAGAAATAATAAGCTATATTACCATTTAAGATAATTATTAAATTAAATGGATTAATTCTGAAAACATTGTCATATAATCACAGGAATTATAAAAGGAAATCTAGTCTATGAAAAATATTATAAAAGTTATAAGAATTAGCAACGTTTTTTTGTTTTTTTTAAGTAAAATTCTATGTAAAATAATTTATTTTTTGATTTTTTTACTTCAAAATTCATTTTGTATCGATAAAATTAAAATATTTTATTTTCTGAAGTGTAGTTAACAACTTTCAATAACAAAAGAGAAAAAAATATTTCTTTTCATTTATTATATCCAACTAATAAATTTTTGTGTAATAAATGTAAATTAATTTTAAGAATAGTTATAGTAAAGAATGAAATTATATAAACATGTAAAATAATATCAACCGAGGTTGGTATTATGTATATCAACCGAGGTTGGTATTATGTTTACAATATTCAATAACAATTATGTTGGTATTATGTAAAAGAAAATAATATTAATTTCGTTTTCCTGGATTACTCTACAGAGAATCATAATAAATTTTTACTAAGTACTGCTTACAGTGGTACCTAAGAAAAAGAAATTAATTAAAAATTAACATTCATAAGTGTTAAGTTATTCTCACACAAGTTATTCAATTTTTTTCAAAAATAAATAATAATAAAAAAAAATTTTATCACCGAAAGCTACAAACGGAAGCCAACTCAAAAATAATAAATGTTTCAGAAATTATCAAAATTTTATGCCACTGTTTTTTATTGTTGCTATTAATGCAAAGAATATCCAGTGGGTTACAAAGGAGTGAAAAAAAAGAAAAGGCCTTTTTTATAGTAGTAGTTTAAAAAGGACTTCCTATTTCAGAAAAGTATTTTGTAAAAAGATTTTTGAAGAGGGAAAAAATGTAAAACCTATTGAAATTAATGGTCGAATACTTGTGCTGTAATGTGATAATGATGTTATGATTAATTTTTGATGTTATTATTAATAATATTTTACATTATAATGATCTTTTAAGTATTTTATTTGTCATTTTAATCAAACCCATGCAGATCAAATCAAGCATATCTGTGTTTATATTTAAAATATTGTAATAAATAGAGTTTTGCCTGTACAAACTAACAAACTAACGCTTATATACGAATTAACGCTTTAATATACAAACTAAATGCTTATAGAAAATAAATGCTATTTAATTTATCACAGTGACATTCTGAAATTTTTGATGTTATTATCAATAATATTTTACGTTATAATGATCGTATACTTATTTAATTTACTATTATGATCAAACCCATGTTGATCAAATCAAGCATACACGTGTTCCTATTTAAAAATATTCTAATGAATAGAGTTTTGCCTTTACATCAAATCAAACGTTTCTATTTATTTTCTATAAAAAAAAAAGATTATTTTGTGCTCTAATAATATAAATAGTAATGATACAATTATACATTTTCTGCAATATATATAACAGCAAATAAAATTACAATGATGTGAAGATTATAAGATTTGGTGCGATTTATTATGGACAGCGATTGCTTTAAAAGATATTGTCAATTATGCATATTTATTTATTTTTAAAGCTTTTAATTATTTTATTTTTATATTGCTAGAAAGACTTAAAAGCCAGAAATTCTTAAATGTATACATTTTTTTCTCTTTTAAATGTTTAATTAGTCTTCTTATCCAAGATAACCTTGTGCTTAATCATAATTCAGGGTCTTGTTTATCCACTGGAAGACATTCATTATGCATTACACGCGTTAATATATGCCATTAGAAAGAAAAGTTACATAATTGTTTGGGTTTTGGGAACACTTGAAGTTTAAAAACAGATAATCAATGAAGTATAAAAAGTTTTGACAAACCCAAATCGCGCCATACCGCTTCAAGGCGCGAAAGGATCACCACTATGCTAGTGGTAAGTATATTTTTCTAACTCAATTTTTATGTGGAATAATGTTTACTTATAAATATTAACAAACATTTATAAAATTCAATTATTATAAATTACTAACTTTCGAATACAGGGTAATATATGATCTTATTATAAACATATATGATCTTATTATTAATATGATCGTATTTTAAATATTTTCTTACTAGTATTAAATGATATATGTTGGAACATTTCTAGTATTTTTAATAGAAATGTTTCATGGCTATGTTATGAAGGCCACCAAATAATTAAAAGCAAAAATAGAAAATATAGGTTTTAACATATAGTTTTATATAGGTTAAAATATTGGTTTTCTTTAAAATTACATTGCATTGAATTGAATTCTGAAAATTGCATTCAATTCTTTAAAATGATATTGTATTTTCTTTAAAACTGTGTTACATTGAAATTTTAATTAGTTACGCAGTGATTATAATAATGATAACCGATTCTATTTTTTTCGGGATTTCGGAAACTGAAAAAAAAAAAAAAAAAAGCAAGTTATTATTATTTTTTTTTTTTTTAAAAAAAAAATAGTAACGAAATTATATATTATTGATCTCATGCTAAGTGCAATGGCTAAATTTCAAATAAATGTAGGATTACTTATTAAATTTATAAATATTTCAACTTCATGCACGCCGTTAAAAATCATTAGGTTTCGACTGCTAAAAACTACTACTCAATTACTTTTACAAAAATCAGTAATTTCCTGCTAGTATTAAATGACATACTTTGAAACATTTTTTTTTTTATTTTTTTATTTTTTAATTTTTTGTATGACCGAATGACTAGCGCTCTGGCTTTCGGTACCACAGGTATCGGGTTCGAATCCCGGCTTTGCCATGGGTGTTTGTAGTGGTTCGGAATCCCTTTAAGCTGTAGGTCCCGGTCCTAATAGGATCGTAGAGCGCTGCGGGGGCATTGTTACTCCGCGCCCGTGGCTTACCATCAAGTTACACGTGCCCCTGGATAATGCAAAGTGAGTAACATCGGTGCAGCCCTTATGGCGAAAGATCACGGTCTATTTGCCAGCTGCATTAGAAGAAAAAAAAAATGAAGACGTAATAATTAAAAAGCAAAAAGAAGGAAAATACAAAGGCTTTCTTTAAAATTAAATTGAATACTTTAAAATTATATTGAATTAAGTTTAATTCTTTTATATTCTTTTATATTTTTTTATTTGTATTTTCTTTAAAATTGTATCGAATTGAAATTGTTGATGGTTATGCAGTGATTTTAATAATGATAAGTGATTGTACTTTTTAGGGATTTCGGAAACCAAGGAAACACAAACAAATAAACAAAAACAAAAAAAACCTGCAAAGTTATTATTATTTTTTTTAAAATAGTAACGAAATTATGTTTTATTGATATGATACATTGGCTACGTTTAAAATAAATGCAGGACTTATTAAATGTAAATATTTCAACTTTATGCATGCCATTAAAAATCAGTAATTTTCGACTATTAAAAACTTCTACTTCTACAAAAATCAGTAATTTCTTACTAGTATTAAATGATATAATTTGAAACATTTCTAGTTTTTTTTTTTTTTTTTTATAGAAATATTTCTTGGCTATGTTATGAAGACCACGGAATAATTCAAAATCAAATGAAGAAAAAATATATAGCTTTTCTTTAAAATTATATTGCATTTTCTTTAAAATTATATTGAATTGAATTGAATTCTTTAAAATTATATTGCATTTTCTTTAATATTATATTGAATTGAAATTGTTAATAGTTATGCAGTCGTTTATAATAAAGATAAGCTATTGCATATTTCGGGATTTCGAAAACCGAGGTAAACAAAAACAACATCAACAAAAGACCATTCAATTTTTTATTTACTTATTCAAAAATAGTAGTAAAATTATATTTTATTGATCGTATGAATTGGTTACGTTTAAAATAAATGCAGGATAGCTTATTAAATTTGTAAATATTTCAACTTTATACAGGCCATTATAAATCAGTAATTTTCAAAATGTTATACTGAAAATAATTTGAAAAGAAATGATTAAAAATATTAACCATTAGAAAATCTTTCATCAAACGTTATTTAAATATTTCAGAAATTTTTATAGTAATTATCTTATAAATTGATTAACGTTAAAGAATTCAATTAAAAGGACGTATGGAATATTTACAATACAAACGTAATATCATTAATTATTCTATTTTAATGCTGTTTTTAGTTTTTTCTCAAAAATAACTTTTATGAATTTTACAATATTCTTTTAAAGCATCATAACGCAAGTACTTCTGATCCAAATGTTTTAATGTTTAGTATAAATATTTTTATAAGATGATAGAAAAGATAAACCTTGAAATGGTCTTACGTGCATATATATTTTTATTTTATTTGTTAAAATTGGAAAGTCCTATACATTTTGGAGGAATTTTGCAATAACAACATTTGAGCCAATACAAAATATTATTATTATTATTAATGATTAAGGTATCAATTTGTGAAAAATCTATTCCCTAGTGAATTATGTTACAAACATATAGAATTTTAGAAATTTAAATAAGTTTTAATTTAATTTTGTGTTATCATGCTTTGTTACATTATAAACATTTCGCAAATTTATCTTGATTTCAGATCGTAAATTTTTTAAAAAAAGTCAAACAAAAAATTTTTTAATATGACATTCGTTTCCATCATCATCAATAGTAAGGCAGCCCAGATGGATTAAAGTTTTCCTTTGAATAGATTTCCATGCATTCCTCTGGGGGACAATGGTCCTCCAGTTCTTAACATTTAGTACAGCAAAATCTTTTCAACTGCGTCTATCCATCACAACTTGGGTCGTCCTCTTTCTCTTTGTCCCTGTGGCTTTGTTAAAACCAGCCTTCTTAGAGGGTTTACATCATTCATTCTGAATACACGAGCTATTCAGTTTAATCTATTGATCTCAGTAAATTTTACAATATCTGGTTCTTTATAGCATGTATAAATTTCTGTGTTGTACCGTCTTTTCCAACAAACACGTCCAACACCTCCAAGAATAGTCCTTAAAATATTCCTCTCAAATAAACTCAAATTGGTCTCATCAGATCTTCCAAAGTCCATGTTTCAGAGTCATAGAACAAAATAGGTCTAATAAAAATTTTATATAACAATAATTTAATTTTTCTGTTCATGAACTACAAATTAAACAGATTTCTTAACCCATAAAATGCCTTATTGAGAGACATAAATTTGTTTTTTATTTGAGGTAAGATATTATTATGACAATTAATTTCTGATTCTGACTATTTAAAACTAAGTACAGATTCAAAAGTGTAAGTGCCTAAAGTAATATTGGATGTATCCTGACAAATATTTCTTGAAGAAAGAATATATTTCGTTTTTTTCTGTTTTCTGTTTAGATGCAAAGCCTTTGCAGCCAATTCAAAAACTCGAAAAATTTCCTCTAAAGCAGCAAAAGATCTTGCAATGATTACAACATATTCAGCATAAGTTAAAATCTGAACAGACTTGAAGAAAATGACATTTGTTTTAGGTGTATTCAATTAAAAAATTATATAAAGGCAGCAAAATATTTTAATAATTTAAAAAAATTTCCTTCGAAGGCTTGCTTATATCTTAAATATTGTAACATATGGCTTTATGGAAACCGATTTACAATAAGGATCATACACAAAGAAGGAACAAGCAGATGTTCCCCCACCAGAAAAAGGCAAAGGGGGAGAAAGTAAATAAAGGGGGGTTGGTATTTCATTTCAGTCCATGACGCTTCTGCCTATCAATACAAATTGTAAGACTTCTCCTTGGCGCTGAGCTTCCTATTCAGTCTTGGACATTTCAAAAGATGTCCTGAATTCATTGTTCCAGCTCTACATATTGAACAAGTGTTCGAGGTGCGGACACGCTTATATTCAAGTAAAAATATGAAAATCGACGTTTTTTTTCTTAACTGTTATATTTTGAAAATTTATCCGATTTGCTTCTTTTTCTTTTTTTTTTTTTTTTCTCTTTTCTGACCTTAATAGCAGTTCAAAAATAAATCGCATGCTAACTTTTTTATTTTGTCAACTGTTTGTGTAATAGTACGAATTTAATAGTGAATAAATTACTTATTTTATTATAGGTAAAAATTACTCTGTGTGGCCTATTGGCTTGCATAGTACAAACCAGTCCAACTTATTATCGTCCCTACTACCGTGAGCGTGCCAGCTACGTGGAAGAGAACAGAGGAGACAAAAATGGTTTCCGGGAATATGACGAAGGATCTAACCACAACCGTCAAAAATTGCAAGCATCTCATGGTGCTAGTGAGCATGGAAATGGCCAGTCCTATTCAATAAGAGATCGTATCAAGAAGAACAGGTTCAACGAAGGTTCTCAATCCTCGAAACATGGTTCAGGTGCAAAAGAAGATTACATGAAGAAGACTCACGACAAAGGCTTCTACGAGCGAGAAAAAGAAATATGGTTATGAGAAATCATATGGCTATGAACGAGAAACTAAGTCCCATGATAAGGGATCAACTAACCAAGGTCATAAGGATGGTTTTGAATACAATGAAAGCAAGGGTGACCACAAGAGTGGGGAACAATTCCTGAGGGACTTGGCCGATGAAGGCAAGAAATATAACCGCGGATCCCAATCTCATGGAAGCAAATTAGAACTTCATGAATCTTCCTCTAACCACAAGATAGGCAAAGACATTGAATCAGAGCTAGACAGCGAATTCAGAAATTCTGACTTTTTCAAAAGATCTGGACCCATTGCTGATTATTCTCCCAATTATATCCCTCATGAATATATGTTTGGAATCGACAATACCCTTCAAAGATTCAGGTATCTCAGTGGCATTCATGGACTAGGTGGAATAAGAGCGAATGCTCTAAATTATGGTTACAATCCATTGAGATATAAGTATCTTGAAAATTACATGGATGACAAATTTTTTTCCTTTCGAACCACTTAACTTCGATATAGAAAATCCACACAGCAGAGTTTTGTATCTTGACTCTTAAATCCTAAATTTTTTTTTTTACATTTGAAGTGAGATAGTTCATCAAATAATGGCAAAATGGCTTCATTCGCACTAAAATCATCATTATTCATTGTTATTGTAACAATCACGAATTAGCATTTGAATGAAATGATTTTCAGTTGGTTTTTATTTTGATTAAAATAAAAGTGTTAAAAATGAAAATATTGTAATAGAACTTAAATGTTGTTGATGTCTAACTCTACAGTTTGGCAGCACTGCATAAAATTGCACATTTTTGCATAATAATATTTTTTAAAAAGGGAATTTCAAACTAAAACTGTAAATTATAATTAAGATTAAACTGTAATTTAATTGGGTCTGAAGATGGGTTATTTTATGTAATTTTAAATATTTTTAGAGATGAAAAGAAAAAAAAAAATGTTAAAGAAATGAAAATTTTACAGTTACTGATTGATAAAATAATTTTTTGTGTTAAAAGATATATGTAGAAATTTTATTTACTGTAAAGTAAAGAAGTTATTATAAAAAAAATAATATACTATTTCTGTACCATTGTTCATTTTGTTTAAAACGTTGATTTTAATAAAATAAAAAAAGTTTATTTCTCATATATTTCTTTTATATATTTTCTCGTCATACATCATAAAAATATTTCCTGAATACCATTAACGTATGTTTTATTTCTAAGGGAATTTTAATAAGATAGGAATCAAATATTACGCTGAAGAAATGTTGTTTTAATTTAAGTACTATAAAATTTATTATTCAGGTTATCATATATAAATAAGCAATATTGTTTTAACTCTTTATTATTATTGCCAAATTGTTTTAATAACATTAAATTTCTTTAATTTTTTTTTCTTTTTATGAAAATTATTCAAGTGATCTCATTTTGAATTTAGTATTATTTTTTTTATTTTGTAAATCATTAAAAAACTCATATTGATCATATTTTTGAGTGCGAAAAATAGATTTTATTAATAACAGATGGATTCAATATATTTGTAACTTAATTTTTGAGTTTTATAATAAATGTTACTGAAAATATTAAACAAATATTATAGAACTTCAAAAATTTGTGTAAAAGAAAAAAAAATAATAATAAATACAAAATAAAATAATTTTTTTTTTTTTCAAAATATGACCTAAATTTGAATGAAATATGACTTAAATAATACTGCTTTTTAAAAATATAGTGATTTTTTATGATGTTTATCAAAATTACATTATATGCTCAGAAAGTATGTACAAATACAATTTTTAATAAACTGTATTTGTATTGTATATACACATATACAATACTTAAATAAAACATGCATTTTTTTTTTCATAGTTCCAATCTTTAAATTAGTGGATTAAAAAGTCTGCTAATGAAAATAAAAAGTAGAAATTATATTAGTCTAACAATGAAACTTACACTGTAGTTCCAATAAAGCATTTTATTGATTAATTGAACAAATACAACAAAAAAAAATCAGTGCGCTTGTATAGCAAAAATATGGATATGCATGTAAATGATTAATGATTAACAAGAATCTAATATAATTTTATTATAATAGATTTTGTTAAATACTGAATTTTTGAAATAAAGTTAAATATTATAAAATTTGAATAAAATTTTATAACATTTATAAAAAAAATTTAAATTTATAAAAAATAAAAAATAATAATTTTTTAAAAATTTAATATTTTAATAATATACTAATTTTTTATAATTTCTTAAAATAATAAAATTTTTTTTAATTTATACAAAAATTCTAAAAAAAAAAAAAATTATTATATTTTAAAAATTTTTAATAAATTATTATAAAATTTGCAAAAATTAATATTTAACTTCAATCAACTTCATCAATCATTTTATACACTTTCTTTCTTTGAATTGAAGATATTCCATTCAAGTTTCTGCATTACATCTTCAAAGTGATCAATCAATTTTCATGAACAAAATAAATGGCGATAAAAGGGACAAATTATTATATGCAATGGAATTTACTCTCCAAAACCTTTAACTTTATTTGTCCAATTGTCCAACAAGCTTGGAAGATGTTGAATTCTGATAATAATATAAAGAAATAAGCATTAGCATTTAGCGTTGTTGTGTATTGATCTCTATTATCAATACATAAAAAGAAGCTAATGTTCTTGTTGAAAATCATTATGTGTTCTTTATTTTCGAGGCTGAACCCTATTTAAGTATAATTCATGTCTTCTTCCTTCTGCATAAGTAATACCGAGTGGAGGCGTAGCAACATGTGAAGAAGGGGGCGGTAAATCAGAATCATCATCATTATCATTATCATCGTCAAACATGGATTGTCTTTTGTCACTGTAAGGTTTTTCATCAACATTCTGATTTGTATTTTGAATACCATTCAGTTTCAACATATCTAACGAAATTGGTATCCAAGACATCGATTTCAATGCATTAGCTAAGTCAATGGATGATAGCTTCAATGGTACGATCTTAATAGTCACAGGTGTTGGTGAAGCTGCAGATCTTTGAACATTTTCGCTGGCTTGTCGCCTGTAGTTGAAAGATTGTTGATGTGGTGGTCTTTCAAAAAAAGCTTGGTTTGGTCGAGGGCGTATAACTGGAATTAGTACACCTCGAGGAATTTTCGGTGGAACCTGTTGAAACATTGTTTGTTGGAAGTGATTTTGGTTAGGAACTGTGCCAAGGCTTTGTAGATCATTCATGGGAGGATGGAAACGCAAGTTTTTCTCCAAATGGAATTGATGATTAGGGTAGAAGTTTACAGTGGGAAACATATGTGTGCTTTCGCCCATTAAATTCGCAGCATTTCGTAGTTTATTATGCAAAGCTAAGTTCCTTGCAGATCTTTGAAAGTAATGATTGAATCCATACCATCTAGATCCCACAGTTTGAGGTTTAACAGCACCATCAATCCAATGAAATTGTTGATTCAGAGTCGATGGCAATGGTTGAAAGTTCATTGGTGCTATTCTATTAACAATTTCAAAGTCGCTGACTGTAGAGACTCTTTTCGATGCTTTAGGTTGATCTTTAAAGGTAGATGAATCAAGAATTATTTTCTTATCAACCTCTGAAGACGAAGATTCTGAGATATAAATACTTAGAAACAATAAAAGCAGTATCTGAAAGGAAGAAAAATATTTTTCTGGTCAATCTCTTTTAATAAAACAATTACATAGACATTCATGAAATATAAACCTATAATTATAATATAAATTATAAATGCGAGAGAATAGAACGCAAAAAAGTGAAGTTTTTTATTGATATTAATTGCTTAATTATAATTACTTTATGTTTGAAACAAATTTTACTTTACCTACTTTTACAGGACAAACTACTTAACTGCTAGAGACAAACTACTTTATGGGAAACTATTTTACTGCTTAGAGACAAACTACTTAACGACAAACAAACAACTTTATGTAGGAAACTACTCAGGGACAAACTACTTTATGTAAGAAACTACTTAACTACTTTATGAGAGACAAACTACTTAACTACTTAAAGACAAACAACTTTATGTAGGAAACTACTCATTTTACTACTTAGAAACAAAAACTATTTTATGTAAAAAAAACTAATTTATGTAAAAAACTTTACTACTTAGAGACAAACTACATTATGTGGGAAAAACAATTTTATAAAATGAAAAGTAAGTTATTTACACAAAAAAGATTTAATTTACGTAATGCTACGGAAAAAAAGAAACAATATTAAATAAATAAATAAAGTTCTTTTATTGATGTTAAAGCTAAAAAATAATTAGAAGCCTGTTGAAAATTTTGTTCATTTATCTTTTACAATGAATTTTCTACTGATTTAGAAACAAGTCATAAAATTATTATTTTTATGCCTAAATTATATTTAAATTTCTTGTAAATAAAAAAAATAAAAGATGAATGTTTAGTCAGATTGAGAATTTTTTTTTTATATATTTCTGTCGTTTTTATTTAAAAAAAAAAAAATAAACAAATCTTCAGTACTTTTTTTCAAAAAAATTTCTCTTAATTTTCAAATACATTTTTATATGAGGAAAATTAAAATAGTATTATCCCATTATATATTGATTAAAAAATGATTCTGTTATATTCAATTACCTGGAAAATATTATTTGTAATAGCGATTGCATATAATTAAATCTGCAGTAATACAAATTCAAAACACCCACCGAAGGGTGACAAAAGAAGGACATTGACTTTCTGAAGGACTTTTAATGGTTAGTATCTCGCATTTGCATGTCTCATGTGAGGAAGCCAGGAATATTTCTACCATTGCACTATCGATGCAAGACGCTATACAGTTTATCACAATGACTATCGAATCATCTCTTTATAAGACGTATTAAAATACATAAAAAATCCTCATATTAATATTGACCTTGCAAGAATTAATTTTTAATTGACATAAATAAATTTTAAATTCCTTCCGAAATACTCTGAAAATTGGATATTTTCAAAATTTTATGTATTATTTCACTATACATATTTGACTGTACATTGCATTATTCAATTATGCAACTTCAACATAAGTAAAACAAATGGAAATCAATAGATCAATTCCCATTATATGTATTGGAAAAATCGTTGAAAATGACACACGTGTATATGAAGATTAGTTTTTGAGAAATATATAAATTACTATAATTGAGAAATATATTAACATTTTTATTAACATCGCATTTTCTTTATTTAACATTTTTTATTCAATTTATATTTGCAATCATTGTTTAAAAGTAAAACCTAATTGTAGCCATTTGCAATTTATTACAATATAGTGCATGGATTAAAATAAATCCATAATTATATCTTAAATGAGTTGGTTCCATGAATATTATTTTAAAAACAAATAATTAATGGATTAATAACCTTAGTTTTCTATTTAAAAATTAAAGGAAATTCATTAATATTTTTTTCATTGAAATACTCAATTTTTTTTTTTTTCATTTATTTTTTACTATTTATTCTAGTTTGCTTAAAAATATAAGCAATAAAATGTTTTTTATATTCGCTTTATCAAATTTAATTAAAATCAAATTATTTTTACTTTAATATATTGATATATCTAGTACTGGTGTTTACTATTTCTGGTAGTTCAATAAACAATTTCACTAAAAAATTAACCATAAATAATTACACAATATTTGATTTTTATAATATTGAAGAAATCATATCCAACAATAAATATTTATTAATTATACTAATAACAATATTTTAATCATCATTAATGTTAAAACTAAAAAAGGTATGAAACTTTTCCCCAAAATTAAATAAAGTTTTTTTTATATGATTTATAATTGAATTTATTTGATTTAATTTCTGAAGGCACAAAATAAAATATATATTATACTTACCGTATTTTTTGCCATTTCTTCATGTAGTTCACAATTATAACTCGCAGTCTACTAAAATGATAATGAAAGTATTAAAAGAAGGACAAAAATTCTCTAAAATTCTAAACTAATCGTAAAAAGATAGGGTTTTCTGCAAGCTGTCTTTCAAAGCCAAGAACTTTCATACAAATGAGAGCAAGCCTAAAAATGTGGACTTTATAAGATGCCCATTTGAAAGGTCAAAACCCGAATAAGCCTTCATGTTTTTGATGATCCCAATAACTTCAGATCTCTTTTTATCGTTTGATTGAATCTATAAAAATGTTCTGTACCAAATAGGGAAAAAAGATGGAGATTATTATCTTTTGTGGACCAAAATAAAAACGAAATTATTCAACAAGTCAAGCTTAATGATGTAAAGAATAAAAAGAAGAGTTCTTAATTCTAGTAGCTTTGTTCTTGACCTTTTCGAAAAGCAGGGTGCGAATATGAGAACGAACCCAGTAGCATTCTGTTCTTCTTTATTTCCTGAGGACAATGGCAACGGAAGATTATGTTCTTCAACGCATGTGACGTCACTTTTTTTTTTATGGTTGAGTAGTCACGGTTGTGAAGAACTGATCAAAACATTAAAAGTGTATTAAAAATTTTTGATCTAAATTTAGTAAGAGTGTTTTGGGATCTTTTGTTGTTTAATACTGCGTTTTTCATTATTGTTTCACTAAAAACTTTGAGATTAAATTGCTTTATCGTGGTATTAAAAGTCACTTTCAGAATTCCAACTTTTTTTTTTTTTATCTTTAATGGATTGAGGAAAAGCTCTCGTACTAAGAAAAAAATTAAGAATCAGAATTACAGAATGAAATTAGAAAACTCAATCCATGCATTTTCAAAATTTTTAATTACTATTTAATCTATATTTTAATTTTATTACATGTTAATAAGTCTTTTTGCAGCCCTTGCTGTTCAATACACAAACATTTTTAAGCCTTTAATACGAATTTTGATAGTAAAATATTTAACCCATCTTCAATTCTTTTTCCTTTGTGTTAATGACTTTCGCTTTTTTTTTCTTATATACAAAATATTATATCTACTAAAAATTGTTTTTTGTAACAACTAAATTCTAAATTCTGTAATTAAAAAATTCATTCTACTAAATTCTGCAAAAAATGTTACAATTCTCACATATTTAAAAAAATAAAATGTTTTATAAGAATATATGTATTTTTTAAATTTTTTAAACATCTAGACGTTTGACTTGAAGCGCAGTTTTAAAATGAAACCTATTTTTGGCAATCTAAAATGCATTATAAATTTCTTAAAATAAATTTTCGTCAATGGCTAATACCAATAGTGTCCTTCATTGTTAAGACAACCAATAATTAGCCCGACTTGTGGCTCAATGGCAAACGCACGCCGCTGATATGCATTAGGACTGAGGTTCCATCCGCTGGCGACATTGCTGCAAACACTGTTTTAAAAAACGAAGAGACTCCATGGCATTTGTCATGTTCAGCATCTTGTCTCATTAGTCAGACTACCTGGTGGAGTTTTCCGGGTTTTCTCCAACATGCGCAGTGTAGTTCACCCTAAAAGTTCCCTCCGAAAGCACTGCCCTCCTTCTTCAGCGACACGGAGCCAAGTCAAACCTATCTGGGTGCTCTATCATAACAGAAACCACCCACTTTTTCCTTCCATCATTTTTTGAGATGGTCTAGCAGGGTTCTTGCGATAAGAAGCAGACGTTGGTGATTGCAAAAACCAGGTGGGGTAAGAAACAACAAACCTTTGAATAAATTTCAGGTTCGAATCATGGCGGGGGCATGGATGTTTGTCATTCTGTAAAAACTGTAGGTCCTGGTCTTTATTCTAACGTAATAAAAAAAAACTAAACTAAGTTTTTGAATAAATTAAAATATTTTTAAATGTTTATTTAATTAAAAAAAAAAAAAGAAAATAATCCTGTTTCTGTTTTTACATTTTACATCAGACTTTCAATTAAAAAATCATCTATTATTTATTTTTTTTTTAAAAAGTAAATCACATTACGATGACCTGGACTGCATCATTCTTGTTCTGAGTACATGCATGTTTTACTGGGTGGGATATATTAGCTGGCAGATATATTAAATATATAATATAGGGGTATATCAAATTAAAATGTAAAATCAAAATATAAATTAATTTTAAAAAATGTAGCATAAATTATTTAAATTTTTTAAAATTTTTTACAAATTAAAAAAATAGCTTATAATCATTATAGTCTTTTACCTACATTTGAAAGAGAATCTTCCACTATATATTATTTAAAAAACATAAATTTGATGAAATATTTTTAACAATAAACTCTTTTTTGTTCTTTTTCTCGTGATGAGAAAATGCGGGTCCATAATTAATCGCTTCTTCTCCCTTATTAGATAAGTAAATAAAGGGGGAAGAACTCATCGTTCAACGTTAACGTTCACGACCTTACGCTTAAGCGTTTGTCGAAAGAGCGTGGAAAAAAACTATGGAATTCAGAGATAAGAGACTGCTTTCTGTGCTTGTCCTACTTTAAAAAAGAAATGGACAGTAATGCCGGACGATTATAAGGTTAAAGGGCATTGATTACCTGTAAATCTCCTGGATGGAAAAAAGGGAAAAAAAGACCAGTA
This sequence comes from Caerostris extrusa, assembly GCA_021605095.1. NCBI lineage: Eukaryota > Metazoa > Arthropoda > Arachnida > Araneae > Araneidae > Caerostris > Caerostris extrusa. The sequence goes on along the minus strand of BPLR01000788.1, from coordinate 125,290 downwards.
ACCCAAAAAAAAAGAAATAAAAAAAGGGTTTTTAAAAGTCTTGATTAGAGAATTCTTTTTTTTTTCCCTGAGTTTTCAATTTCGTGACTAGATAATGAAGTGGAAAAAAAAGAGCTTCATTTATTCGCTTTAGAATTTATAACGGCAATTTTGTATTAAAATTGGACTTTTTTGTCATAATGTGATGTTCTTTTTAAAAGGTTTCATGTTTTTTTATTTTGGATGTTTTCACTTTAAATCGAGATTTTCACCTGAACTGGTTATCGCTCTTTAAATAAATTTTTATTGTATTTTTAGTGTGAAATAGAAATGTAAAATTTGTATGCATTTTTAGAATTAAAAAAATTTATGGAATAAAATAGTGTTTTGGGAAGCTTTTAAAAAATCGTCTTAAAAAAGCAGAATAATCAATATTAATTTTTAAAAATGCCAAATATTAACAATTATTGAGCAAAAATATAATAAGTATCAAAAATATTTCGAATTTTTAAATTAATAAACTAATCCTTTTTCGAATAAATATATTAATGAATTAATTTTTATTAATTTTAATTAATTAATAAATTAATTTAAAAAAATTTAATTTTCTTTTTGCTGCGAAATATAAATGCAAAAATATGTATACATTTTTAGAATAAAAAAAATAATGGAATAAAATAGTGTTTTTGGACTCTTTTAAAATCGTCTTAAAAAAAAAACAAAAACAGAATAATCAAAAATAATTTTTAAAAATGCCAAATATTAATAATTAATGGGGCAAAAACACAATAAGAAGCAAAAATATTTTGAATTTTCAACTTAATAAATTAATCCTTTTTCAAATAAATAAATAAATTTATTAATTTTAATTAATTTTTTAAAATTAATTAATTTATTTATTGATTAATTTTTAATTAATTTATTATTATTGTTTTTTAATTTTTTTTTCTTTTTGCTGCGAAATAGAAATGCAAAAATTTGATACATTTTTAGAATTAAATAAAGAAATAGTCGTTTGGTAGACTTTTAAAATCATCTTAAAAACGCTGAATAATCAAAAATAATTTGAAAAATGCCAAATATTAATAATTATTGGAGCAAAAATCCAATAAGAATCACAATTTTTTTTGACTTTTTAAATAATTAAATTAATCTATTTCGTTTTAGGATAATATGAATATACTTTTATGTTTAAAATTATAATTCCAGTTATATTGAAAATTTAAGAAGCTTCTATTTTTATTTTCAAAACAACCAAAATACTTTCAATTAAACATGGCGTCATCGTCTGTTCTGCAAAAAAGGTGAGTAATTCTTTATTTCTATTTATTTATTTATTTTTTTTATGAATAATTCCTTTAAATGTATCAATAATTTTTATACAATCTTCGTAAATTAATCTTAGTATTGGAAGTAGTTTTATTTTTTTACTTTCTGATGATGATTCTGATATATCATTTCTTCTTACAACCAAAATATATTATTTGCAGGCGAAAATAATTTGAAGCAAAAGATTTAGAGCAGGGGTGGCCAACCGGCGGGCTTGCGGGGCCGCATGCGCGTAAGACTTTTCGGCCCGTAAGATTTATCACACTTTTACAAAATATATTTATTTTCTAAAGCCAAGCACTGAAAACCATTGTATTAAAAAAAAATTATGTGTGCATCCATATATTAAAAAAAAAGTAACTGTCGAAATTAAGAAAAAACAATTAACTTTGATTTTAAAATAATATTCTTGCGAATATATGATAGATGTTGCCTGTTTTATTTATGAGTTTACAGTTAGAGTTCGCAGAATAATTAAATTATATTCTGCGAGATTATTATATTTCTTGTTCTTTCTTTTAATTGTGACAGTTGCTTGGTCTTAAAGGATATATTGATACAGGCTTGTAACTAACTTGATCATTTGAAATTTGAATAATATGACATCCCCTTTTGGCCAGCTCATCTCCTTTTTTCATTTCCGGGGATGCCACAGTGGGAAGGAATCTACTGCAAAACGACCATTTTGTTTTTCATGTAGTTCTCGCAGTAGGGATCCACATTGCATTATCGATAAAGAAATAGGAGCTTCGCAACCATTGGTAATTGTCAGAATTGCTGCCTGAGTGTCTGGCAATATGACAAACTGTTCAGATAGGGAAGGGCAAACATTTAGATGGGTCGAAGCAACCTTAATCACCTCAACTTCACCATCGAAAGCGGTTTTGTCAGTTCCTAAAACGGCGTGGTCAACGCAAATGATCTTGCGGGTCACTTTGGAAATGCATTATAACTCTGCGGGCAGCATATAAAATCATATAATCCCATATTAGATTTAGTCCCACTAAAGACATTTTTTTTGGAGCGAAAACTTGAAACATAATAAGCATGGATAATATAATAATAATGATAAGCATGGATAATACATGTAAGCATGGATGCATGGATAACATAATAATAATGATACTAAATGCACATTGTAAAGAAATATATAACACTAAAAGGAAATTTAAAAATATATAAATATAAATGAAATATAAAAAATATAAATGAAATACAAAAAATATATAAATATAAATGAAATATAAAAATATATAAATATAAAAAAATAAAAAAAAATTAAATCATTAAAAAATATTTATTTTACTAGTGAGATATTTGTTTTTCCACTCTTTCACTTAGCTTTTGCAAATCGATCTCAATTTAGGTATTTGCACATCGTAATTGGTATGGCGTCCGTTATGTTTGAGCGTGTTTTGTGTTGGGTCTATTTCATTTTTTTCGAAAAAAAACGATTAGCAGGTGTAAGTTGAACCAAAAGCGCTAACAACTTTTTGTGGCAGATTTCTCAAATTGGAAAATTTCTCTTTGGGACGTAATTATTGTAAAAATCTATTTTTGATTGTGCTGTTTCAAAAAGGCGTCTTAATTCAATACTGCATTGTAAGTTAACCAGTTCCGTTTCGAGATATTCTGCGGCCGACTCGATTTCAACATGAAAGGGAAATGTAAACATTTCAAAAATTTGGTTGTATTTGTCTAACTCTAAATTACTGAATCGCCTTTCAAAATCAGCTGTAAGTTTTCTTATTTCTTATGCATATTTGTTGTAATTTTGAATATATGGATGCATACACAATGTATTTTTTAATACATTGGTTTTCACTACTTTGTCCATTATAAAATAAATATATTTTGTAAAAGTGTGATAAATCTTGCGGGCCGCGGGTTGGCCATCCCTGCCCTAAACGAAGGTAGTGTGAGAAATGTTCACAGAAAATTCCAGCTCTTGCAACACCACAACAATAAAATAAAATGAAGGAAATTAGTTTATATTAAAATTTTAAAATTTGTGTTATGTTTTTGTTTATTTTTTCATAAATCAATCATCTGCAAAGAGTAAATTCGAGATAAATCATTCTCATTTATTTTTTTAATTATCACACCAATTAAATAATACTAATTAAAACTACAAATATTTAACACAATTAAGTTAAAATGTTATAATTTCAAAACAATTAGTTGTTATATTTATATTAAAGATTTCATATATTTTTAACATATACGATATATTTAATAATATTTTTAAAGTTTTTAGAATTTATTTCTTGGAAATTTAAAGAAATAAAATAAAAGATTCCAAAAATAGTTATTTTAAAGGTTTTTTTTTTTTAATACTTTTTTTAAATACTTTTTCAAGATTTGAATTTTTTAAATTTATTATATAATTTGTCGAAAATAATAAAAAATGTAAGATTATTAACAATAAATCATTAATTCCTGGTTGATTGTCAAAATATGAAAACATACATTCCAAAACCTAATTTTATTTTTAGATTGAACCTCTGTGTAATAAATGGAGCATGTAGAGGTTCCTTAGCATGCAAACATTGACATTTCCTTGAAATGAAGTATTTCAACTCTACAACTTCCACAATTATGCATTCAATGGAAACAAGTCACGAATTAGCTAAAAATCACGACATATGTGAAATATTTTTGAAATAAGAAAGTGAAACTAATGAACCATGGAGAGAAAAATTAACATTCATAAATGTCGCTACTGGTGTATTACTTGCATTAATTAATTATGGCATTATAATTAAATGAGTCTGATATTAATTCATTCTGCAGCCTGAATGAGAGATAAATAGTTGCATTCATAGATGCATAATACATTCTTAAATGCCACTACTGGTATATTACTTACACTACTTGTTAATGGGCATTATAATTAAATGGGTCTGATATTAATCCATTTGCAGCCTGAATGACAGGCAAATAGTTGCTCTGTCCTGGACCTAAAAAGTTTCACCCACTGACTTTCGGGAGAATTCCTCTCCAGTGAAAATTCTCACGATTTCTGTTCTTCTCTTCTTCGACTGCATCTAGAATTGAAATATTTTCGATAATGTTCAGTTTCCAGACGTTGCAGTTTAAATTGAAAAAAAAATCTTATAAGTGGTATTTTGAAAGGTCCTAAATTCTTTGATGCGTGACCTAAAACCTACTCTAGGTAGAGTAAAAATTTCGTTTCCCCCAGAACAATCGGCCTGATGGCCAATTGACTAGTGCTCTGGCCTTTGGTGCCACAGGCTTCAGATTCGAATCCAGGTCGTGAAATGGATGTTTGTTAGTGGTTCGGAAACCACGTTAAACTGTGGGTCCCGGTCAAATTAGCCCAAAGTGTGCACAAATGACAGTAAAGCAAATGACCGTGACAACCCCTTCCCCATCGTAATCCTCAATAGTGCTACTAAATGTTAAACCGAGACTCTGATCTTCCTATAGTGTGCATAAATGACCGTAGAACGACAAATCAAACCAAACCCAGAGCTGACAGTCGTTTTCGCTTAAATTGCTTTTAATAAACTCATTGACAGAATATATATATATATATATATATATATATATATATATATATCGCATATGTTACATTGAAATAAATTGACTTGTAGAATTTAGTATAGAGAGCTGAAAACTCATTCATTCAAATATGGACGCGCTTTACTAGAAATGACTTAACCGTCAAAAAAGAATCGATGCAATGTGTAAGAAAGCTGATATATATATTTTTTCTGCTTACATTTCCTTTCTTTTTCGCTTATGAATATTGGAATACCTACAATTTCTAGAACCATAGTAACTTGAAGCTTTCAATTGTCAATTTTCGAGATTCTTTTTTTTTTTTTTATAATAGAGTTTTAAAAAAAAAGGAACCTCCTCTCTTCTAAAACGCCTTTGATATTTAAAGGGAAGTGCTGGTGAATGAAGTATTTCAATAGAAAACGAGTTTAAACCGGTGGTGACCGGTTCAGAATTGTATTTGGAAGACACTGTGAAAGCAGAATGGGGACTTGAATTTACCATCATATTCTTGCTTTGACGAGTATGGTTTTATGCTAGAAACTTTTGCGAGAAAAGAAACATGTATCTGTTTTCTTAAATAATAAGATATATCACGCTGCATCACAATACTGCATCTAGTGCAGTGTACCTTTACAATTTTGGGAAAAAAGTTAACAAGCATTAGGGAAGGGCAAGTCTAAAAAGGTAGCATTTGGGAAGAATGGAAGAAGGCGTCTTTTGCAGTCGTTTACAAAATAAGATGTCTTACAAATTACCATTCTTCACATTTATGGCATTTTTTGTAAGGAAGGTCAATAGATTTGAGTCATTCGATGGCATTGTGTGAAATACTTCAATTGTAGTATGTGCCCCATAGCAGATTTGCAAAGAACAGCACATTATGGTAAAAATCCCACCCCACAAAGGAAAAAGAGCCACACCAACCTTTGGCAAAAGTTCTAAAAAGTCAAGAATTCTACGATTTTGATCTACAGTGACCTTTCCATTTAAAGCTTTCATGTCCTTGACCGTTTCGTGGTTTAAATTACTTTGACCTTGAACTTTTAGTAGTTGTCAAAGGGATTCGTCAAGAGGCGGTAACAATGGACCAACCATTTCCAAAGAATAAGTGAATACTATTTCTGGGACTTCTCGACCTGACTTGCACTTCTTCAAATTGGACGTTTTTGCTTCCTTAAATTTGAAATTGCTTTTAGCATTAAATATTTAACGAAGCCTATTAAGAAGCTGTATTGCACTATTAAACGTTAATGCACTTAAAAATATAAAATAAATATATTTCTTAAAAAAATAGAAATCATCCTAAATATTTACAATATTATGGTGTCTTCTAGCGGCCTGATGGCCATTGGTTAGCTCCCTGGCTTTTGGTATCACAGGGTTAGGTTCTAACACTGGTGGTGGTATGGATGTTTGTTAGTTGTTCGGAATCTACGGTAAACTGTAGGTTCCTGTCTAATTAGCCTGAAATTTGCAAAAAGATGAACATAGATATCAAACCATTCCTGGGTTATCTAATCGGAAAAGAATAACTCTTTCAAAAAATTTCTATTCATAAAATATACGAATAAGTCACTGAGATAGCTTAAATAAAATTTTCATTTGTATATTTATGTGCGGTTTGACTTGGCCCGGAATAGACCCATAGTTACGAATCAAGTCATTGTTTTGTCTTTCCGAGGACATTACCAGCTTCTTCGCCAGTAAGAAGTGGAACACGCGTAATAAAAGAAACACATAGAACACCTAAATAAATTATTTCTTGTAAAGTATAAGAGAAAATAAATGAAATTATATTCTTCAATTTCAAGAAAAGTTCTCACGATTTCTCTAAATATGTAAAATTTATTCTATTTTTAATTCTCTATCTAGAATTCGTAAAAACTAATTGAGGAAAATATTGATAAAAAAATTTCTCTTTTCCTAAAAATAAAAAACAAATAAAAGTACTTTCCATTAATATTAATCCACTGTGCATGTTTTACCCTAAAAGAGAAATAGAAGGAAAAGATAGATAATTTTTACAAACTGTGGGAAGCTACATCATTTATCGTTCTCTGCTAATTTCCTATTTTTCCATCTCAAAGACAATAAAGAAGATTAGTTCGTTTTTGATAACCATCTACACATCTGTAAAGGAAGTAAATTGTAATTGATGAAGAATAGTTTTAGATAGTCTGCATTGCTTCAAGTTTAATTTATTTTTTATTTGCTTACATAGTTCAAAAAAAAAAATTTTATCAATAAAATTGAGATATATGAAGTTAAATTGTTAAATGCATTAATAACTTTTATTTGACTCTTAATTTTTTATATTTCATCGCACGTTTTCAATTTGATTTTATAACAGAAAAACAACTTGCATATCGATTTCCAATCATATTTTTTTGGTTGATCTGTTGATATTTACGGAGCTATTTAGCCCCTGAGGGCTCCATCTGCTCCACAGAAATAAACAGTTGAAAATATTTAAATATTTCCCAGAATAAATTAAAAAAATTATAAAATCATAAAACAATTTACAGAAACATTCCAAAATAAATACTTAGAGTAAATTATTACGCGGCTGTTTAAGAACATTAGAGAGTTTTTGCATCACATTAGATGTGATGAACATTAGAAAGAGTTTGATGTGTGTGAACACACACAACGTGTTTGAACATTAGAGTTTGATGTGTGTGAACACACACAACGTGTTTGAACATTAGAGAGTTTGCTACGGTAACTTACGTACGGTATGCAAACTCTCTAATGAAAGAGTTTTGCATACCGTACGTATGTACGTTAGGAATATATGTTTCACTCTCCTGGATTGCCGTATTGTTATGGGTTATCAAGCGGGTTAAAAATTTACTGGAAATATGTTTAATTAAAATCTAATAAAGAAGGAATGTTAATAGCTTTAATAAGATCAGAATTACATAAACCAATTAGCAGAGGTTATTTGGCGGATAGTGATGTTTTGTAAGATTTCAATAGTTTTAAGGTTAGATTTAGAGGCATAAAGATCAAACCGGGCCAGCGTATTTTAAGATAGGACGAAGAATTTACATTGTATAAAAGGGTTTAGTATCCCTCGTCATAATTCAATTTCTATAAAGAGGATTAGACTTTACGGAAGCAATACGAAATTTTGTTTTAATATGCAAGAAATGGTGTTTCAAGTTAAATGGTGATCCAGAATAACTAAAATATTTAGTTTGAGTACTCCAAGGAATTATATTTGTTTCTTAAGTTTGCTACCAGTTTGATACCAGGATAAATATCAACACCTTTTACAAAAACTTTTGAATCATCTAATTCAAAATGTATGCATATCTAGCTGCAAAAATAAAACTTGGTGATGAAAAAGTAATTAAAATCGAAAATGGATCATAATCTATTTTTGATTTATTTCACACCCTTTAATTAGTATTGCATTTACTGGGAGAGATTTATTTATGTATTATAAACTAGTCTTTTACGTTATGAGAATAATACATATAAATGAACCTCTAAATAAGTTCATTGTATATGTTCTTCAAATTCTATTGTAAAAATTTGTATTCCATAAAATTTGTATCAACTTAAAAAAGAAATTGAGATGAACTTAAGACTTAAATAAAGTATAAATTTTGTAATTTAAATTTGTAAATTTGTATAATAATTAAAATTCTTATTGTGAATGTCTTTTCCGTTTCCTTGTTTGATATTAAAATGTAAAATATTTTAAAATTTAATATGAAATTTACATAAGAAGGATATCCTTATTATTTAAAATTAAGAAAATTTTGAAATGGAATTTCGTTACGTAATTCTTTCTACTTAAAAAAAACTTTTATTACTTAAAAAAACTTATTTATTACTTAAAAAAAACTAATATAATAAGCATTCCAATAAAATATATATGTACAGAGTTTTCTTTATTTATAAAGCAAACTTTTGAAAAATATTAAATAAGGTTTTTGTAATCAAAGATATTTGTTATTTTTAATAAAACATTATCGCATAATAACGTATGTAGTTTGTTTTCTTTAGGATGACTATTACTGTTTTCTATAAGACAAAAAAAAAAATTGCAAAAGTTCCATCTATAATCTAAAAAGTAGAGACGCTTACCAATAATTCCGGGTAAAAAAAAACGCATTAGAGGGGATTTTAAAGAGCATGAAGTCTTAGTAGCTAAGTATAAGTTTGACTTGTCGCTCTACGGTCATTTTGTGCATACTTTTAGGCTAAGTACACTGAGACCTACAGTTTAATGTGGTTCCGAACCACTTACAAAACAGTCATGCCACCGTCAGGATTCAACCTGAAGCACCAAAAGCCAGAGTGCTAGCCAATTGACCATCAAGCCGCTTGAGGATAGGATATCATATTAAAACACACTGACTCGAGAGAAATTAATTAAAATTTTAAAAAATCTGAAATGTATGCTAAGTAATTCTTTCATAATAACATGAAGAAAAACATTAACATTCCTGTAAGAATATGTACACAGGTTTGGAAGACCTAATTAACTTTTTGAAAAGCAAATTAACCCTTTTTCAAAATTATAGTTTTTTATTTATATGTTAATGCGTATATTTATATATGCATACGTATGTCTAAATATGCATTTCTTCATAGAGATGTATTGGTATGAGTAAAAAGATGTAGGCTTAAACATACATATTTTTAATCAGGTATTTTTAAAATTAGCATGGTTATGTGTGCACTCTCAACATCAAGAGCATGTTTACTTATGGATGTACTATGCAAATATTCTTATACGTACGCTTACGTACTAATACTTATGCAAATGCATTTGTATGTGCGCATATCCATGCGTACACATACGCGAAAGAGTGTCGTTGCTTATTTGTAAACTAATTCCCCGGTACTATAATTCACGTTGAACTATAGCCTCCTTAATAATACGAATCTAAAGTATTCTATCTCGAGCTTTGGTCTCTAATTTGTGATCTTTAGGTTCTTCAGATCCTTTTCCACTTCATCAAGGCATCTTTTTTTTTTTTTTTTTTTTTTTCCTTTTTAAACTCATCACATTCAACTTCCAAACGATGGACTAATGATTTAAGATAAATTATTAGTCCATTTCCATATCCATTTCAACAGTCTGGTTTTACGTCCTATATCCGGACACTGGATTGCCATTTATGATGCGTCTTTTAAGACACACATGGACTACGTTGGGACCAATTCTCAACCCCCCGGTCACCACACAGGGCGCTTATGTGCAAAAATAGTATAAATAAACGTTTCCAACATTCAATATATTTATTCAATTCCTTCTATTAGCTCACACTCTCCCAATATATATCTTGTTCAAATTTTCAATCGTTCATAAAATACTTTTTTTTCCTCACTCAAGTTCAAATACATTTTTTGAACTTGTAGTGGATGACACTGGATGTTAATACAGTTTTCAAATATTAATTCATTCCCTTAAATTTAATTAATTTTAGTTGTTTTTAGATTTAAGTTGCATGTATCTACCAATAGATGGCGTCAGATAAACTTAAAAAAAATGAATGAAAATTTATAAAGGACTTTCTGCAATATAGAGAAAAAAAAAAATAGGAATTGACTTAAAATTTTTTTTTTTATTACTTGTTTTAAAGTAAATCACCCAACTAAAAGTAAAAAAAAAGTTACTGAAGTCCAATTATAAATTTTACAAAAAGATACATTTATCAAGTAGTCGATTTATTTCCAGAAGTTAAGCTGATCTTTTGCCAGGTTGAAGGAGAGCCTCGGCTGCATAGCAACCTCTATCTACCTTCTTTGCGAATAAGCGAAGTTTCTTAAGCTTTAAATCAGCTGATGTCATTCACGCAAACTGCTTTTATACTTTTCCCTCATTTGCATAATCCACACGAACTTACGGTTACAATAAAACTCAGTCATTTATCCTGAAACTCACATTTCTTTTGGGTTCGAGAACCGAACTAATCTCCAAACAATACGAATACAATTCTAACAATTCCTTTTAAACAATACAAGCAATTTTTCTTAGAGCAAATTGCTATTCATTTGCGTGTTATATGAAAAAAAAAAAAATATTATATTCTCACAAGTAGCCTGATTGTCGATGTCAGATGCGTATGAAAGTTGCCATAATTAGCATTGAATCTTCTCGTTTCTAAAAGCAGTTTTTGTATGAGGATTTTTGCAATCAGTGACCGTGAACTGATTGTTTTTCTAAAAAGTTGTTTGTCCATTCTTTTTTAGATTATTTTGGGTATGTTTGTCTTTTATATAGATTTTATCATACGCATATATGTGTGTTTGCTTATGCGCGCTCGAGTGTTTACATTTCACATCTTAATTTATGAATTATCTGAATTGGTGACAGAACGTGCAGCTAACATTATGGCATGCATTGCGATCATAGATTTTAGGGGCAAGAAAACTCAATGTCAATGTGTTAATTTACGTAAATGTCTCACATTAACATTCAATTATAGCCATAAGAATTTAATAAATTATAAATTAAACTAATAACCATTTTTAGAATTTTCTCGTGAGTTTTGATAAAACAGAATTTTAAATCAGTAAAGGGAAAAGACCTTCTTAATGAAAGATTTTAAGTTAGTGTAGAATATACTAATAGACATTTAATTTTTTTATTGTTTTTATATGTATGGTTTATGTAATTAGTATGTGTATTTGATTTCAATCGAATGTGAAACATTTTTATAAAAAATAAGCAAATAAAGCATTTTTAAATGTACGATTTAGATTTAGATTTTTAATTTTTATTGATGTTATAAAATATTAGAATATATACCTTCAAAATATCATCTTTATTTTGAAGGATAAAAAATTTTAAGTTAAAAATACATTTGACCAAAATTCTAATAATTTTTTATTTAAAACAACTTTTTATTAAGCCACAATCATGTAAAAAATTCTTTTTCACTTTCAATAAATTAGCAATAAATAACCAATGCAAAAAAAAAAAAAAAAAAAAAAAAATCAGCCTTTACTTTCGACACAAAACTATGTATGAAAAACCAATAATTAATAAGATCATTAGTTAATTTCATGAAGTTAAAAACTAATAGCAATATTCATTGATATCATTGGCTAGCTATTTGATGTCATTGGCTTAGAAAATTTAAAAAGCCTGCAAAAAAAATGACTTAATTTTATAGGACAATCTCAAATTTTAAACATTCATTGCTCATAGGTGGCTTTCATTGATAATTATATTGACTCAAAATGAAATAATTCGAATAAAATAATAAACATATGGAATTATTAATATTTAAAAAACAATTTGAATAATTTTTATTGTTAACAAATGTTTTTCAATGAAAATAAGCAAATTTTTTTTTTACTTTTTCTTAATAATAATCATACCAAAAAAACGGTTACATATTCTTCAGTCAATGAATGAAATGATAGTAATTACATATATAAACCCCTTTTTGAAACTTTCTGTAAGTTACGGAAATTTTGGCACAAAGGAAGTCATATGCAATCAGAATATAAGTAAAAGTTTTATATTCGATATTTTTTCTGAATTAACCGTTAAAGGCACATATTATTATTATTATTTTAATTTAAAAATTCCATTGCAAAAACGTTTAAAGTTTATTAAACGGAATCATTAAAAATAAATGTATTTTTATTGCTCAAAATATCTTTAATATTTAAAAAGATTTCATTACTATCGCATAATATTTTTGGAAGTATATATATATTTATCTCAAATTAAATATATAATATATATATATTATCTGAATGAAATATTTTAATTTAATTAAATGCAGTTTTATTCATAAGTTTCCATGTATCTCATTTTCAAATAATTGATCATCTTTATTTAATTTTAAACAATTTTCTTTGTATGTTTTCTTCTATAGAAATACATAAATTATATGTTCTTCTAAGGAAAGACTAAGAATATAGAAATGAATTTATTGCCAATATTGTTTTTTAACATACAATGAACTATAATGTCGTTGTTCTTAACCAGTATTTGGGCGGCATTCTGTTATATTACCTGTAACTTTCTTTTCTACTGGCCTTTAAATCAGCAAATCACCTCAGATCTTAAATAACGTTTAGGGACCCGACTCGTGGTCCAGTGGCAACGTGAGCTCTAGCATGTACGAGAACTGAAATTCTAATCATTTGGAGGGTTTGTTGCAGTTACTTACAGAAGCGAGGAGATTCGATGGCGAATGTGGCAATGTATATGAAGCGTCGGTAGTCAAACTGAGTGATAAAATTTTTTCCGATTTTTCTGTTCAACGACACGCAAGTGCGGCACAATTATCCTTAAAATTTTCCCCGTAAGACACTGTCCTTTCTTTATCACCAATCGGTGGGCCGTTCGTGGTGACAAAAAGTGGTATTTGAGTCCCACCTACGTTAAAACAAATAACATTTCGAAGGTAACTTTTACTAAATTAATTTTTTTTTAATGGTAAGTAGCAAAAATCACAAAAAAGTTGTCAAAATTGTTTTAGTGTTAATTAGAATTTTCAAATTATTAAATTGCTAACATATGAGCTAATAGCAACATACGCAACTAACAAAATTAAATTGAAATCCATTAACTAATGTCTGTTGTGATCATTGTTTTCAGAAAAGAGAAAATGACTGCCATAGCCAAAGGCGGTAACTATACCATCTGGGACCCGTGACAAATTTTTTGATTGGGGACTCTCAATATAATAAAGTATCATCATTGCATTTAAAAAAAAAAAAAAATACTACCTAAAGGTGCCTTTAGGTTTGCAGTGCCCATTTTTTGATCACAAACCGTTTCACTTAATCATTTAATACTTTAAAATAACCCTTATCTGAAATGTATGACGAAGATGTAGTTTTTCCAAGTCAATTTCAGCCACTTCACTTTGGTTTTGATTATGTGTATCGTTAGTACTGGGCTCTAGTGGCTCTGGATCAGCGTTGTCGAGAACTGCAATGCTATCACTTTCTGTTCGACTATATTCTTCATTTCCGCTGCACTGTTCGTTTGTTTCTTTCTCACTCTTAAAGTATTGACTTATTTTAGATAACCTCTTATTTTTTCTTCAAACTCCATCTTTTTTTCGTTTTTCACTCCCACTAAGATATTTTATATTACTAGACATGTTATTATCTAATTTCCACAACCAACTAATTAATTTTACGACTAATCGCGGATCCGATGAAACAAAAAGTAAGATAATAGTGATGAATGGTTTGGTTTGTTGCTGTAAGGTATTTTGTGCACACTTTAGGCTAATTATACCGGGATCTACAGTATAACGAGGATTCCGAACCACTGACAAACATCCATGCCACCTCCAGAATTCTCACCTGAGCCTAGTGATGCATGGAGAACCGTGAAACAAGGGACCTCCCGTTTTCTGAAAGTCTGTGACTTACCCGCGAGAATTCCCACTTTCAATTCTGTAAGTACCCATTCAAGGGTTAGGGGAATTCCATAACAAGTGAATTTAAAAATGTACTAGTGGCACATGGGGGCAGCGGGAATTCCCACTATTGTGTAAGTACCTATTCATGAACCAGAAATAGGGAAAGTCTCTAGCATCGGGATTACCTGGGCGTAACTGTTTCTATTACTATTACTACCAGATGCGATACATTTTTTTATACAAATGAATACATCCTAAAACTTGATACACATTTTCTTTAGTTTATAATCTCAGTAACTTAAATTTATTGAATACAGAATTAATAAATTTTACTTTATTTTGTAATAATAAATATCAAGACTTTCCTATACTCATAGCCTCTGTTCGGGTCCGTGGAAATTTGCCAGTCTTGCCACCACTATTTTTGCTATGGTCACTGACCATAGCAAAAATATTTTTATTTATGTCTGTATATATAAAATTTAATAATAATCTGAAATTTTATATTTTAATTTTGCTGTTATATTAAAATACTTTCATTGGTGATATAAACTATATTAAAATACCAACAGTGATATTAATAAATCATCACGCAATATCATTTGACAAAAAGAATTTTGAAGAATTTTAAACACAACAACAATATAACAAAATATTTTTATTATTTTAACAAAAAAAAAGAAACATATAATGTTTACATAAACACATACAAGGTGATTAATAGATGATTTTTTTCAGGTCATTAAACCAATACATTCAATTTATGAAAATATGAAGGCTAAAAAGAGAAACAAATCCAACACCTACACCTCAGTTACTTATTTAAAAAAGTCACGCAACCTTCACCACTAATGGAAGACTCACCCAAAGGTTCAACTACACAACCGCAAATTCAAAAACACTCGTGGGTTGAATTATGTGGTTTATCTATTGAAAGGAACTATTAGTCATATATAGGAATACTGCAAAGACAGCTGTAGTGCCAAGGACAAATACAATTTAACATTGAACATATTTCAACATATTTCCATCTTAAAGCAAGCAAAGACAGTAAAATATAAATTATTTATAATTTACATCTTAATACTTAAGAATTTCAATTTCTTAAATGTTCTAAACAAATTAGCATGTCAATCTTAGATAAAATTAAATGAAAGACATTTTTAAAATCTCTATTTCATACTTGCATAACATCTTAAAATTTAAACATGTTACCAAAACTGTCTTATAATAATTCATCAAATACTTTAAATGCTTTTTTGATTAATGCTAAATGATTAAAATGCTTTTTTTTTACGAACATTACAACTTTAAAAACTATTTATGACATAATGAATACATAAAAATAATATTCAGTATAAATATGAAATACAAAATTTAAAAACATGCATGGCACATCATTATTTCTTCTTCAAAAAATAAATTATTATTTGATAAAAAAAATTAAAAGTCATCCTTATACAGCACGATAAACTTCTTTAATCACTAAAAATAAATATCATTTCATAAAAAAAATAGCGATGATCTTCAAAAGGTGTACAATTGATTATAGACATTCAAAATATCCTGCTTCACATCAAACTTCACCAAAGTTCATGAATGTATTTTTCATCGTATTGAACATCTAATTAATGAAATATGAGGACTTAATCATCTCTGAAGACATCAATGAAATCCTTGCTGAAATCTGCTTTTGAACTCTGAGCATCCAACCTTCGTATTGTATTCGTTGACCACTGGTTATTGTGCTGATATCCACTATTCGAATTAACATGGAAATTTCTTTCAAAACCTCTATGTTGGTTCCTACTAAAGGAATTTGGGCCTCTACTACTTTATCCACACCAAAAAATTTCTCAGTACCACCACCCCACTGTTCCTGTAATTGCCGCCATGATTTCCAATATCTGGAATAGGAGGAATTGGGAAGTCTCGATTGCCCATCAAAGCTTCTACTGTTGTTTTCAGTATTCCATTAGGCTTAGGACCAGCTTGGTTTATTCAAAGGCCCAGAATGAGCGTTCGAAAAGGGTCTACCATTGCCTATAGATTGCCGCCTGCTCCAATCAGCATTAAAAATTTGGTACATCGTCATCCCATGTTAGTTTGAAATTATTATTGTTGTTAAGTTGTGCATTGACATCGTTAATTACATTAAGCACTTTCTTTGTTGTATCATCATTGTTGAATTGATTGTTTAGGTTGTATTAATAGCCTAACATTTCCCACTTGGTTGTTCGAATAACCGTTGTTTCTTTGATTATTAAATGGTATGTTAGACCCACGATTGTTATTGTGTTGATTATTTAAATTATTAATAGGGTTTCTGAAATTATCTAATCTTTGATTATAACCATTATTGAATTCCTTTGGTTTATACCAGGATTATTATTGCGGTTGTTGTAAGCATTATTAATCTGCCTTGAATTTCCTTGTATGTTGTTGTTATTATTATTGAAATTATTAAGTCTGCTGCCAAATTGTTGATTCATTTCATTTTCCAGATTGTTACGAATTTGGTTAATATTATTTGTGATATCCTGTCCCAAATTTCTTGCGTCAGGTATATTATTGTTTTGATTTCCTCCAAGAACATTAATAGCATTCCACCATTGATTGTTATTATTCCCATTTCTATGAATATTGTTATCAATTCTGTTGTTGTGATTAACAAAATTCGAATCCAAGTTAGGGGTAACTGTTCTGAAACTCTGTCGGAAGTACGACTGAGTGCGATGGCCTGCCTTGGTCATTGACAAAATTTTCATTCCGTCTAAATCCTTCGGCATTTTCTTGGTAGTTGGAATTTGTATTTGTTACTGGAGGAGGATTATAAGAAAACCTTTCTATCTGACCCTCTATTTTACCACCATCTGGGGTGTTTCTGGAAAAGTTTTCAATTCTGGTAACGCCATTATTGTTAATCACGGGTTCGGGAATTTTCGGAAAATCGTTTTGAATTATGGGTTGGATTTGAGGGGGCTGAGGAATTTTCGGAAATTATCCTGGTTCTGGTACGGCAATGGGGGTGGTGGTATTTTAGGGAAGTCATCCTGTTTCTGAAAATTGAGACCAACGTCATTAACATTGTTAAAGTCTCCCTGGAAATGCATTGGATATGTCTGGAGATATAGGTGGTAACAATCCTGTGGCTATATTAGGTGGTCGAAGATTGTTTTCTACAACTTTTCTGTATTGTCTATGGCAGAGTTGGTGTTATGTCTGGATCGAACCCATTATTAAGTTATGGGTGAGTGGACCAGCAGGAAGGACACCTTTTGTGAAAAATCCACGGATGTTTGGACTGGAAAATGTCTTTATGATGCTCTGCCCAGATGGTGGATCGATTTCAAAGTCTGGATCTGCCCCGAGGACAGTTCTGAGGATGTCTTTGGAATTGGTTGTACCATTGTGCTGGAAGTGGTACGAATATGCGTAAACTTTATTCGTTTCTTGATTGCTTATCTGGGGTTGGCCGTTCATGGAATGGATCAATAATGACCAAACAAAACCCAGTAGTACTGGGTGCTGAAAAGAAAACAACAACGTTAGTAAATTATATTCAGATAATAAATTGTAATAATTATTAAAATAGTAAAATTGATAAAACTTTAATAAAAACAATTATTAAAAATAAATTTTTCATTGAAATATAACACTTATAACAGTTAATTTATCCAAAATGTGCTAATGTAATTTTAATAAATGTTTAGTATTTTTTATACAATATTATGAAAGCTGAGATATGCATAAACATTGATGAATAATTTATAGATATTTTAATATAAATTTTCAAATAAATTCCATATTATCTCTAAATTTAAAAAATTCTCACTGTTTGTGTAATTATTTAGAATTGTGATTTAATTTATAAAACTTTATAAACATAAAAATTTATAAAAAATATATAAAGTTCTAAACTTTGATAGGTTTTTGAATGGACTAGCATATTTTCACTTAATTTTGAAATTATATTTTGCTATAATTTTGTATTAAAACAATAAAAAGTAATTTGAAAGTATTTATTTCCTTATAACCACAAACATTTTTTTCATTTCTTAGAAGAAAAAAACAATTTACATAAAAATATTTTATTATTATAATAAAACAACTGGTATTTTAGTATTATTTGATATTAAATTGTGAATTTTTACATCTAATTGAAAAA
Source organism: Caerostris extrusa (assembly GCA_021605095.1). NCBI lineage: Eukaryota > Metazoa > Arthropoda > Arachnida > Araneae > Araneidae > Caerostris > Caerostris extrusa. Next base: position 106,927 of record BPLR01000788.1, on the reverse strand, counting down.
TAAAATATTGATTCTTTATTTTCTGAACGAATGAAGGCAAAAATATTATCAATTTTGTTAATATGCTACAATTTTCTAGTCATAGTTGTTTTTAAGGTAAAATATTTTTTTTTTCTAATGCAGCTATTATTACATGAAAAATAAACATTCAATAATATTATTATAATTATTTTAAAATAATTTAATAATACATCCTTTTACAATTGTATCCCTGTGCATATTTTTCCTTCAAAATAAATCATAATTAATTTTTTTGTTTCATTTCAGGAATATATTTTAGTATATTTTTAGTTTTAATTAATAAACGTTTCTTGATGAAATAATTTTTTTTTTTTTTTACTGTGCGGGAGAAGTTGTTAAAATCTGAAATAATTTAGATCCCTAAAAAAAAGTATATAAATAAATCATTATTTAAAATAATAATCGATTATTAAAAAGCAATTTAAATTGCCAGGAATTTTCTAATTTAATTATAGATTTTCTTATTATGTGCACAGTTAATCAATATGAATAAGTTTAAAAAAGAAATATAATACAAACAAAAATAAATAAATAATAAAAACAAAAAACAATATTCACAGTTTGATTTAATTCATTTAATTTTATTTTGACCTATAACATTAGCAAAGTTATGAATAAATAAATATTGAATTATTATAAACACATCATAATGTTGTCATCCAAGACGAAAATATGTAAATAGAAAAGCCTCAAATATATGACCCCTTAAAGTTTTTAATAACAGTGTGTTAAATATAATTTGTTTGTTAAGTCATAATAATAATGTCTTCATTTAAATAAAGAGAAAAAAAATGAATGACAATTTTGATTTTCCTCACCAATATATATTCATAAGTGTTATGAATAATTAATGTACAATTTGGCATTTTTGCAATGTCATCAATTAGCTTTTATAAATAATTTAAATAAAACAACTGATCTGTGAATATCTTTACAGCCTAGTGATTTTATTTGTATTTTTATGAAATTGTAAGGAATGACATCCAATACTCATCGAAAATATTGAACAAGAATTAATGTATTTTCAAACTGAATAATTTTATAAAAGCAAGTGCAAGCAAGATTTAAAACCGTAAAAATGAATTAATGATTTACCAGACGGCGAGTGTTTTGTCTCATATTGTTGAATAACTACTTTATTTGAAGGTCATCCTATTTACATTAATAGGCGCACTTCGCTATGAGCAAAAAATTCTCAACTGCAGCTGTTTTTCAATATTCCCGAGTTCTTCAATTCTTTTGGGTTTTTTCAATTCGCTACCTTGTTTACAAACAACCTCTGCCCTCTTTCCTTTCATTTCTTCTTTTAAACATGATCAGATTCGTACAAGTAATAGGCTAATATGTTTTTTTCTCATTACCGCTCATATTTATTATTATTAGAAATTAAAATTAAATTTACATTTTTGGTTATTTTATATTACTAATCATAATTCTCTCTTTTTTTTCTTTATAGAGCATGTGCTCTTTTTAAATTTATTTTTTTAAAATTTTAAAGTTATAGAATTATCTAAAAATTATGTCTAAAAATAAAAATTATGATACGGAGGTACAGGGCACCCTAGGCACTCCAACAAAACACCAGCCTTTACTTTACTTTACCAAACAAAATATATATAAAAAAAAAGATTATTCCGGGTCATAATGTTAGATTTATAATAATAATGATTATTTGCTAATGATTACGGTTAAGGACATACTGAAAATAATCTTGATTCATTTTCAATTAAGTTTTCTTTTTCATTATGAAGACAGCAAACTTTCCCCAACCTATTGACCTCTTTCAGTATGAGGAAGTACGCTTAAAAATATAACTGCTTTATAATAATTTACTGGACTGTTGAGATTCAACCAAAATAGTGTAATGTGCATAGAATATTTTTTATAATGTAAAAGAAATTATATTAAAACATTTTATTTATTGCATATCTTAAGATCTTTAAATCTTCAATTTATGTGACTTTCTTTTTCCTTCATAAGATATTCAAACGCAGTAAAATAGATTTATTTATTAGTTTTTCATTACAACTATCTTTTCAGCCTCTGGCAGTAATTGTTCAAGTCTAATGACCTTTTTGACTGCGGAAGTGAACTGAATCGGAGGAACTATTTCAGTAACTATAACCATATCTGTTTTTTTAACCATTCATTAGGTTGTAGTTATTTGATAAGAATTAGGCTTAGTATTTTGATATGACACATAAGTACTTTTTATTTGAATAATAATTACTTTATAATTAGCTCACTTCATATATTAAAAAGATCTTTCAACTACTAGATTGTATTTTTTCCACGAATAAATTTAACTTGTATCTGCTTCGCTTATACCTTTGTTGATATTCATAAATATACAAGTAAATATACGAGTTTTTGTGCCCCATAAGACATATAAATTAACAATAAAAAATACAATGACAATTTTTTTCTACTTTTTACAACAGAAGTGGCCAACACAAATGATCTTGGGGGGACACTTTAGAAATGCATCATAACTCACGGGCAGCATATAAAATTATATATCCTCATATTAAATTTAGACCCACTATAGTTATTTTTAAGCGAAAAATTTGAACATAATGAGCTATTATTATTGTGTTTACTAGTATTCTTACATGCAAACGTAGCTAATATAATAATAATTATGCTAAATGCACACTGTACAGAAATATATAAACACTAAAAATGAAGTATAAAAAAAATATATAAATACAAATGAAATAAAAAAAAAAAAGGAAATCATTAAAAAGTATTTATTTTACTAATGCGATATTTGTTTCTCCAATCATCACGAAAAAATTGGGATTTTACTTTCACTTTAATTGAGCTTTACTTACTTTTTGGACATAGTAGTATTTCTAGAAATATTGAAATCATATAAAATGCAGTTATTAAATAAAATACGATGCTCATTTTCGTATCTGATAGTATATTAGCATCATCTTATGACACAAAAGTTTTATGCCAAAGCATGACTCAGTTGTAACCTTGGCTAAAAGATTAGTCAATGTTTTGAAAACGGGTATGATCTAATAACTTAAACTTCATACTTAACTATTGCAACCCAAACTTATTTAGCGTCCTTGACAAAATATGTAAATTGTCATATAACAAATGTATACTTATTACAAAATCAACCACATATAAAATTAAACAACATATACAATACATATTTATACCATAAATTTCTATTCGTGCACTAAAGAAAACAGATTAACTTTCTTTCACTGTTTTTATACATTGTTTAAAATCAATTAATTAGCAAAATATTTCTATAGATCTATTTCGCCACTAAGTCTACAGATACTTATCGTGATTATTCACGATTAGCATTAGGATTATGCGTATTGGTAGGTACGAGTTGGTAGGATTATACGTATCTAAGCATTCAATATGATATTAATAAAATGAGGCCAATTTAACTGCGTTTTTTTTTGTTGTTATTACAATGTGTATTTAAAACAACATACCAAAATCCTCCATTAATAAAGGATGAGACAATGCTTCATAAATGTAATGTGATTTATGGTTTTCGATTCTTTGACCATCGATGAATTTTACATGAAGCTTCATGCAAAGTTCTTTTTTTTTATTCTTTAGTTGGGATATACTACTGTGTCCAAAAAGTAAGACCAATTTAAAATTCTTGGGGCTTATGGAATTTCAATTTTTTTTTTTTTTTTGGCACTGTCCTTGATATCTGTGTGAAATTTGACGTCAAAATATTCATTAGTGTTAGACTTACGCTTGGCTTTGTGAGACGCCAAAACTGATTCCGGCGATTTTTGAAATGTCTGAATTAATTGAGCAAAGAACTTGCAGAATTTAATTTTGTTTGCGGAAACGTATAGAAGGTTGCAGAAGACATTCGGTGAGCATTCCTATATCGGAAAGAAATATTTACAAGTGGTAAATACAGCTCAAAGAAGGCAGAGAAAGCGTTGAAGACGGAGAGCCCTCTGGTCGACCATCCACCTCAACCGACGGAGCTCACGTCCAAAAAAATTAAAGATTTAGTGCTTGCAAACCGTCGATTTACAATTAGAGACCCTGCCGATGATGTTTTAATTTTAAAAGGATCGATAAATTCTATTTTGGGCCTAAAACGCGTCAAATCTCGATTGGTACCGAATGCGCCAGCTCACACTGTATTGATTCTTCGTGACTGTTACGCCAAAAATGAAACCCATATCGTTCCACAACACCGTATTCACATCGTGCGACTTCTGGCTATTCCCTAAACTTAAAAGACCATTCCGGGGAGTCGATTTTGTTTGTTTTGGAGTTTTTGAGTCGATTGAAGAGATTCAATGTGAATCGCCGCACGCTTTGAAAGCCCTCCCTGCCGATGACTTTTTAGCTTGCATTGAGAATTGAAAAAATTGGCATAAATGCATTGTGTCAGGAGGGGGATTACTTTGAAGGCGATGAAATAAATTTGGAAGAATAAATCAAGAGTTTTTGAAAAAAAAACATAATTGGTCTTACTTTTTGGGCACAATATTAAAACAACAAACCAAAATCCTCTATTAATAAAGGATGAGACAATGCTTCATAAATGGTGATTTATGGTTTTCAATACTTTGACGATCGATGAATTTTACATGAAGCTTCATGCAGTGTTCTTTCTTTTCCTTAGTTGCGATATAATCATTTCTTTTTCTTTCCTTTGGGAAAGAAGATTGAAAGTGATAGCGATTGTGCAAATATTGATTGAATAATTGTCACGGAAGTTCAACAGTAGCACTGAGCGGTGTTAAAAGTTGATTTCATTGTAGTTCTTATCTAAGAGAACACAATGCGATTATAAGAATACAATAAAAGTTCCATTAAGTATTTGAAATGCGTTGATAAATGTCGAAACGATGCAAAAAAAGATTGTTCAGAATTTAAAACGATACTTCTTTGAGACAAAGTTTGGTTATAAATTACCATATATCAATTTGTAACGATTTCAAAAGAATAAAAAAAAAGTTTAAGGAAATAAAAATAAATTGTAAGATTTAGAAGAACATTTGGTTTATGCATAAACTCTTATTTTTTTTTTCCAGTTCTCAAAGATAAATATAATCGAAATTTATAATATGGAAATGGAAATCACATAAAGGGTAGTTGATCTAAAAACACAGAAAATTTCATAAACCGGCCCCCTCTTTATATCTTCTACAAAACTTTCCAGTATCTCTGAAAAGTATTCCAAAAAGTCCTGATGACCAATTGACTAGTGCTCTGGCCTTTGGAACTACAGGCTTCAGGTTCGAATCCTGGCGGGTGACATGGATGTTTTTTAGTGGTTGGGAATCTTGTTAAACTGTAGGTCCCGGTCTAATTAGCCTAAAGTGTGTGCAAATGACCGTAGAGTGACAAAACCAAACCAATCAAATTTGTCCCAGCTGATTTATCATTTACAATTAACCCCATTTGAATTATTACTTTTTTTTTTTGTATCCCAAATGGTCCCTAACTCTAAAGTTTTTTTTAAAATTTCTCTTTAAATATTTTTACTTACTCTTTTAAAAATCTCTTTTTTAATTTTTTTTTTTTTTTTCCTTAAATTTTACGTATGGTTTCATTTTTATCCACTTTTATTTTTTTTTTGCCCTATTTTTTAATTATTCTGTAACCCCACGATTTAATTTTATTCATTAGAAAAGTTCACAATGGTCACAGGTATCGATAAAGCCTCTTAGAAAAATTTGCCACTATTTTAAAAATGATTTCCAGTGAGTACAAGATGAATATTGAAACATTTTCTGTTTACTGCCTAGATACAGTGAAATTGTATCTAGAAATATAATTGTGGCACTCGATAGCTATTAAAGTCTACAAAATATTAGTCTACTACTACTACACCACACCACACCGCATCTCTGGGCCTAGAACTGAGTTGCGGCTTTACAGTTTGGGAATGATGTGGGTGAGAGAGAAGTCTGTCTGGGTTCCGTGAAGCTCTTACAGTCATATTAGATGGGAACGTACAGTTTAAAGCGGATTCCGTACCACTACAAACATCCACAGCACCTCCGGGACTTGAACCCGAAATCTGTGACGCCGAACGCCAGTGCAGTACTCACTCGGCCATTCAGGCCCACAAAATATTAATCCACGAACCTGCGATTGCTGAGTACGCCTTATTTCCAATAGGGACATTAACAGAAGAAGCAACAGGTTCAACAGAAGCAAACAAACAGTTTCGCCAATTTAGAAAAAGTTATTCTAGAAAATTTTCTTGTGAACAAAGCAATATGGACATTAAAAAATAAATTATTATTGTCTTCTGATCCCTATCTAAACTACATTAGAAACAGAAAACCAAATCAAATCCTTTTTAGCAATATTTTTTTAGAAATGCTGTTTCCTTAAAAAAATAATGAAAACAAAATCTGAGGGAACATGCAGTAGAATAAGATGAAGAGGGTTGGGATTCTTCCACAAACGTATTTTTAAGTATATGTATTGAGAATAACAATGTAGCTCGAAAAAGGATACATATCTCCCAGATGCTCTCCCAAAGATATCGTTTCGAGAGCAAAATGTGGGTGTAGTCAAAAATGCCACCAATGGTACACTCTGTGTAACGCTAAAACTGCTACCTACCTGCCGTGCTAATGTCGAAATCCATATATCCAGTATTTGGGAAAAAAAAAACCATACAACTTTTAATTTTCGAAAGCAAAGTTTTATGATATGAATTTTGTTTAAGAAATTTTATTAGCCTAAAGATTGATTTTTCCTTTTTTGCTGTTTCTGGCGAATATAAATTAATTTCCTGTACAAGGTTATCGAACCTAATGCTTCACTTTTAGGAGTACTTGACCCAAAAAAATTCGGACAAAATTAATTTCGTATTAATTTGCATTCATTTAGCTTTAGTATAAGTCAGAAAAGGTGTGTAGACCTCATAGCGACGATGAAATCTTCACTTGTCACGTGCATAGCATGTCAAAACTTTAAGTGAAATACGAGAACTTCTACTTGCGGTTTGAGCTAAATTGCTTCTGACTACTCCTCATTGAGATTTTCATTTTGTTTACATTTATTTAAGAATTTTAAAAAATATAAATTTTTGTAATTAAGAAATTACGTATAAAAAAAGAGAATTATTGTATGTTTAAGACGGACACGGAAATAAAACAGTTTAGTTTATACTAACAATTGGTTTTACAATATTAATTTATTTTACAAAATATTAACAAGTAACATTAAAATAATATATATATATATATATATATTAGATTAGATTTATATATAAAGAGATAGATAGATAGATAGATGGGGACGAAGAATGTCTTTGAAAAGGAGAACTTCTATCTTGAAATTTTCTTTGTACGAAAATGTAGTAATGTTAAAATTAATGTAATTATTTAATGTATATGAAATGTAAAAATTATATGCTTTATGGATAAATTCCATTACATGTAAATGTTCATTATTCAAAATGTATTTCAGAAGAATCATTATTCTTGAACATTAGTAAGATATTTGCTAAAGTACAAATATAAAACATAATAGATAAATTCTAAAAATTCTCAATCAAATCATTAGCTAATCATTTCGTTAAAAAATGTATTTCTCATCTTATAAGCTTAAATATGTATGAGTTAAAAATATTTTTAAGAATTATTAGACTATTTAAATTTTATAAATATAGGAGAATTATTTTTAGAAGAATTTTATATTCTAAACAAATAGTTAATAATAGCTTGATAATTATAAGCTATTATAAACTATTTATTTATAAACTATTTTTAAGAATTAAGTAATATTTACTCATAAATATTATTTAATTCTTAAGAATAATTTGTTAAATTAGCGTTTTAATTATGTTATATTCAATTATCTTTTTAAAATTATTATTACATCATTATCCATCTACAAGGATAATTTTTCAATAGTTAAATTAAGTCCTAAACCTTCTTCTCTAACTTCAAACTGTAATAATATGTTAACCAAAGGGTTAAGACCCTTCTCATAGTAAATTGAAGGTGTGTAATTATGCTATGCATTTAGTACGTATATCACATTTTTAAATTATGATATTTATTTCAAATAAAATTTACCTAATTAAAAGAAAATTTCACTTGACACCATAAAAAATTAAATAAAAGACTATTTATTCTACTGATGATATGCATTAAACATTTTATATTAGATCAAAATTATTTAGGAAAATTACAATTTCGGTTACACAAATAGAAAATTCAAAATAGTTTTTGTAAGATAAAACAGAGTGCATTTTTATACTACAGGTAAAACATTATAAATAACGTTTCTACGCTGCCTGATTGCCAATTGGTTTGCGCTCTGGCTTTTGGTGCTTCATATTTGAATCCTGATGGTGGCATGGATCCTTGTTAGTGGTTTGGAATCCATGTTAAACTGTAGGTTCCGGTCTAATTAATCCAAAGTGTGCAAAAATGATCGTAAAGCGACAAACCAAACCAATTTCTATATTATGGAATAATTTATTACAACATTCAACGTTGAGATAGCATAGCATTAGGTTTTTATTATTATAAGAACCTATCTTGTAAAATAACCAATCCTACATACTTAAAAATGAACCTTAAGGGTTTGCCACTAATAATAATTATGAAAGCCACGAAGATTCATTTCAACATCCAGAATAATCATTTAAGTAACATTAAGCGTTGGTGATAACGTTATTGATTATGGTTTAATGATTATTTGTATTTGTAAGTAGGCTAACCAATCCCACCAACTAAAAATTATACTTCTTAGCGAAGGTTTGCGATGAACAATGATTATGAAAGCCACAGAGATTTATTTCAACACCCAGAATAATAATCTAAGTAACAGTAAACGTTGGTGATAACGTTATTGATTATGGTTTAATGGTTTAATGATTATTTGTATTTGTAAGTAGGATAACCAATCTTACCTACTAAAAAATTGTACTTCTTAAAGGACCAATAATGATGAAAGCCACATAAGATTCATTTCAACATCCAGAATAATAATCTAAGCAATAATAAACTAGTTTCAAAGTAATAATAAACTAGTTTCTTAGTAATACACAATTCATTTTAAAATAGCTTTTAAAAATCCGGAATACTATAATGTAATAACTAAGACGAAAATAAACGCGTTGTTTACCTAGTTAGCTAGTTTCGTGCATCGGCAAGCAAGTGCCGGGGAAGAACAATGCGTTCGAATCCTGTGAATTTCCCCCAACTGTGTTCGGTTATCCATGCGAGAAAAGATTGTCAACAAAGATGGTTCTTTGTGCGCTTTCTCACAATCGTTCTCTCCAGAAAACAAAGACGAGTCAACTTTGCCGTGACGTGCCATTTTTACCGACTCACTAATTCTACTTTCATCACCCTCTCAAGCAAACAGCTTTGAGAATTTATCAAAAATGGTGTCCTATTTCGGTATCATCATTAGTTTTAACTAAAACAATCTTATAAATAAATAAATATGTATACTTCTTCAAAATTTTACACCCGCAAAGTATAAAATAAAATGTATTCTAATTGTTATAATGATTTATTTTGGGGATCAATTATTAAGCCTTTACTTGATGTACCTGGGTTAACACTAAATCTGTTGTAGAAGTAATGAAATCACCCCTTTATAATGAATAATAAGGGGCCTGAATGGCCGATAGGCTGGCGCTCTGGTGCTCGGTACTACAGGTTTCGGGTTCGAATCCCGGCGGTGCCATGGATGTTTGTAGTGGTTCGGAATCCACTTTAAACCGTAGGTCCCGGTCCTAAGAGGATCGTAGAGCGTTGCAGGGCCATTGTTACTCCGTGTCCCTGGTTTATCAAGTTACACGCGCCCCCGGGGAAATGCAAAGTGAGTAACGTCTGTGCAGCGCTTGACTTAAGGCATCCAAGATCAAGCTGTCTAAGTGTTTGCCAGCTGCATTAGAACAAATATATATATATATATATAAGGAATAATATTGTCATGTATACGTTTAGACGAGAATCCTGTACTAGTGTTCTTTAATTTTATTTAACAGACAGTATTCCACAACACGTAGTCAAATGGTTTAACAATCAAAATACTGATTTTTACCTATGGTATAAGAATTCCTTCTTCAATAAATTATAATCAATTTTTTCATTAAATTTAAGGCAGAATGTGTTTATGAGAGAGAAAATCAATGTATTTTCAGAGTTATAATTTTGTGCAAATTTTTCCACGCTTGTATACTAATGTATACATTAGACTAGACATTGTATAGACTAACGTATACATTAGACTAGACATTGTATAGACTAACGTATACATTATACATTGTTACATTATGACTCCAATTGATATATTCATGGGTAATAAAATATTTACTATACTCTTCCAAGATTTTGGAAAGAATACTGATGTCCTGTAAACATTTAGACGAGTGTTCAGCACTATCTATCTATCAGCACTGTCTATTTATGTCTTCTAGAAGTAATAAGGGGCCTGATGGCCGAGTGACTAGCGCTCTGACGGTCTGTGGCACAAGTTTCTGCTTAGAATCCCGGCGGTGCCATGGATGTTTGTAGTGATTCGGAATCCACTTTAAACTGTAGATTTCAGTCTAATACTGTAGAACGTTGGACGTAAGGCTGACAACCCTACCCCGATAAAAGAAAACATCTTCTAGAAATCTTCCAGTAGGCAGACTGCCTTGACCACCATGGAACTGTTACGCAAATGAAGAAGAAGAAGTAATATACAATAGTTTAACATCCTAGCAGCTAAAAGACTGACATTTTCCAACAGCATAAAGATTCTTTCTACAATAAATTTTATCAAATAAGTTTTCGCTAATTTTTTTTAATTACGTTGAGGACTGGGCCGTATCGACATATCCCTGTGAGTAGCCCAATGTGGGCTGAACCGACGAACGCTGTTATTCATTTAGCACTACCCAGACGGTGCATGTAACTTGAAGATATGCTATTGAAGCATGTAACACTAATGCTCTATAATCAAATGAGACAATTTAAAGTGGATTCCGAACCACTACAAATATCCTCGGCACCGCCGGGACTCTAACCCGAAACCTATGGCACCGAGCGCCACAGCACTAGTCACTCGGACTTCAGGCCCCATTTTTGGCAAATTTGATGTAGAGTATATCTATTGACAATGCACAAAATATATTTGTGTATTCTATATGCCATATTTTCTACAACCGTTTTCATTCTGGTATACTAAAAAGGTTTACATTATTATTCTGTATTTATGTAATAAAATCATGGTCTGGGTAGGATATAACATGACGATAAAATAAAACTTTTGATAATGCGAATTATCAAAGTGTTGCGACTTATATATATATATATATATATATATTCATGGTGCTTATAATTAATTTATTGTTTCTGTCGTGCGTTTCTGAACATATCTTATAGGATTTAATCGTAAAGTGTAGAAAATTAAAAATATAAAATACAATAAATAGTACACTAGCCTGTAATCAATAACAATAATTTAAGATGAATCAACTTATACTATGGATGATGAATTGAATGAAATGTATTTTTTTAACAAAACTAACACTATAGAAAAATTACAAGGGAAATCAATAATTTTTAAGTAGATAGAATATGCAACTCAAAACATGAAATTAATTTTTTCAATATCATAGAGGAACGTATAATTTCTTAAAAAATTGCTCATGATTTATTTTAATTTATAAGTGTGGGTAATTTATATTGTTAATTTACCAGAGAAAGAGAAGAGGAAATAAATATTTCAATTTTTACATGAATGATTAGTAAAATTTCTATTATCAATGAAAATTAAATGGGTTTAAATTGATAAAGAGTTGACTTTTTAGAATTTATAAAAAATATATATCAATTTCAAATAATTTTTCAAAACATTCATTAAAATCTAAATTAGAACAGAAAATAAAGACATAAAACTGTATTACGGTTTATTTAATAGCGGTATATCCCTAATTTAGTAATCAGATTATTTTGATTAACCAGATATTATATGGCCAATTATAATGTTATGGAGGTTGATCAGTTGTTGTTGACAAACTATGAAGGTCAAAATGAAGCAATTGTGGTTTGATGATTGTATGGTTTTTCCCACATTACGTTACATATGGGTCAATAAAAGGAAACAACTGTTGTATCCGTTAACCTAATTGTTATTCCTATTAATTAGCTATTTCTTAGTGAACTTAAAGCATTCGTCCGTATTAAAAATATAACATGAATACAAAAAAAATTTTAAAAGGGAAACTCCGTTTAAGAATTCTAATTTATCATATGTGAACAATGTATCAATTTCTTCCTTCAACTAAATTTAATTTTATAACGCCAAGTGAATAAATAAAATAACTGACATAGCATTACTGATCCTTAAACTGTATTTTTGAAAAATACAAACTCATAACAAAAAAATTCATCAATAAATAACAACAATTCATCAATAAAAATTCATCAATCTGTTAATAATTACAAAAATATTACAATCGTCAGAAAAACCTTATGCTCATACTGCCTAGGCTCTCAGTGTGATCTATGCAACATTATAGCACTCAATTTAGTAAAACTCATATTGTTTTTGTTGCATGTTATTACAGTTTAGGCCATACGATGCCCATAAATTTCATTAAAATGTGTAGCATTCCATGAATTTAGATGCTTTTAAGGTTTCAAACATATCAAGGAACCCATTAAAAATTTTCAAGCTTCAAGTAAATTCCAAATAGTAAAAAACTTATTTCAGAGATATATGGCTTGAGCAAATCATTGTAAACTGAAGTTAAGCGTCTACGACAATCCATTAGTTTTCTCTTTGTAAGTTCATAATCATTCATTCGAGTTTCAACTCCCAACTTCAGGATCTGGGGTTAAAAATGTGGGGGAAAATGACAATTAACAAAGGCTTATAGAATCTACCTTCTCTTGTTGGGACGATTGAGCACTCTTTTTGAAGGTAATGCCACACCTATCGTAGAATACAATACAGGAGGCAAGCGTTATCTAGAACAGGGGTCTCCAAACTTTCCAGCCTTAGGCCATACTGTTTACTCCAGTAAGTACTAAGGGCCAAAACCGTTTTAATTTTTCTGCCATTATCTCTAATTTCTAGATTAGCCGTTACTAGACTAGTTAATTTAGCTTTTCCATTCCTGAAGGATTTTCAGGATAAAAATCATATGTTTGATTCAGGATATATACATTCCATACATCGATATACATACATACGCAATACTCTTTACCCCAACATAACTGCCGAGGGTAACCGCGGAATGTTCAATTTTATAATGTTAGTGGGAATCACTTCAATTATTTGTTAGTTGTTATGCTTAGGTTAAATTTTCTGCGTATTATGCTTGTCATTAAGCTTTACCTATCAAGTCAATAAAACTGAGTTATTATCATTCTGCGTTTTTTATCCAACTTATTACAGCAACAATAAGCTATTCGCTGTCGCGGGCCGGATTGATGACATTGGCGGGCCGGATTTGGCCCCGCCGGCCGTATTTTGGAGACCCCTGATCTAGACCAAAGGGTTTCAGAAAGTGTGAGTCGGGATTTCATATGGTGTCATGTAACTAAATTTGGCTGTTGCAGTTTGGCTGTTCCAGCAAGATAAAAAATTCCTCGCCATATAAGGACCGAAAATAAATTCAAAATATTTCACACTATACAAATAACAAACACAATTTTCAAGTGAACTATTTTTATTAATTCCGAAATAAATTCAGTTTTTATAAAAGTTCGTATGCCAATTTGATCTACAATTTTCTCCTTAAAAACTCTTCAACAGAATTTGCCGATTACTCAAATGGTCTTCAGAGGAATTTGCCAATATTTAGTCAGCGACTGAACTTTAAGACTTAAATTTTTCAAAAACCTCGCTAAGAGAATTTTAACTTGGAATAAGTACATGATTTTGAACACCCTTTAAACACATATTTCTTCTGATTTATTACTTATTTTACGTATTTAATACGTCTTTATATATACGTATATTACGTATTTATTACATCTTTATGTATGTATATTACGTATGTATTTATTTATTACGCCTTTATATATACGTATTTACATATTTATTATGTCTATATATACGCATATTACGTGTATTACTTATTTATGAGAAGTGATATTAACGTTTATAAAAGCAGTCAACTCAATGAAACATGGAAGATATTTAAATATTACATATTTACCCTATCTCAAATGAAACACAGCACACCCAGCTTATCAATATGATTTAGTGTTTAATACATAGTAAAATTATATGCGTGTGTATACTAAATAATTGTTTTTAAATAATTTTTTTTAGATTTATTTATCAACTAATATTTTAATTTATATTTTTAATTTCTATAGTTTTTATATACAGGTTCCCTAAATGTGAAATTTTGAGAAACCTTGATATACTCATAGTACTTCTATGCTACTCAGTGAATAACTCTTAAAAGATCATTTTCATAAAATGGTGGCAGCAGGGATTCTAAATCATACTAAATTCATAAAATTCTATTCATAAGATTAACCAAACTGCACTCATCAATAAAAGACCGACTGCCAGAGTTATTCCCCATCCCCAATTTGCAGGCACCTATCTTCTTACTCACAATACTACAAAGCATTCAAGGGTCATTTTCGAAATCATTCCCACCATTAACCAAAATACAAAGCACCGATAACATGCTGCATAAATTAATATTCTTCACGAAAGCTTTGCAATCGGCCACTGCAGTTTTCCCATCATTACCTTTTGAATCCACTAATAACACATGTAATCCACGCGTAATCTTTCTTTAATTATCCTTTCCTTTTATCTATCATGCAAATCTTTTTAAATTCCCCATTTTGGGATGATAATAATTTATTTTTACGATTGCATTTGCAGCACCTACCAGAGGATGCAGCAAATTCAATTTAGCCATATTCAATGTAAAAATATGTTACATATATAACAAATAACTTAATAGGGATATATTATATGTATTAGCAAAGAAGCACTACTTATACATTTCTTCAATTAAAAATTAAAGTCATTAAAAATAAAGCACTGAAGAACAAACAATTAATTAAGATCATAATTTAAAAAGAAAAACCACGATCAAACTGTAATTGTTAATATAAATCAGGCCGCTTTCTAATAGAGGACAAAATTGGTTCTTTAAGGCGGTCTGAGGTAAAATTTGATGAAGTTAAATTTTTATTTTTAATTTCACTAAATAAAAATAAAATTAAAACAATTATAAACTTTTATGTAATCAATAATTATTATTTCATATTTCTCAACATAACTAATCATATTATAACTTAATCTTCTAACTATTCCAAGGTGTTATGGTTAATAGTTATGGTACTACTACTGTTACGGCTAACCGCTATGGTTATGGGGAGGCAAAAGCACTGGAATAACGACGAAAGGAGTACTTACAGAAAGCACCACCTTAATTCCCCTGACGATCATCCTCTGGTAACTGAACGCAAAACCATAAAAGCGCAAAATTATCAAATGCAAAAATTATATATATGTATACAAATTATAAAAGAAACCTCTTTATAAAGGTATTAATATGGAAAATTTGCCGATCAATTTTTAAAATAAACATTTTGACTAACTTGAAATGAAAAATTATGCTTCTTGTCCTTAATTATTTAATAATATATTTTTCTATTAATATACTTTATTTCCGATTTTCAAAACACTAAAACCAAAAATTTAATTCTGTAATAGAGGATAAATTGGCAGTCTTTTTTGATTAAATTTGGATTTTACGTTAAATTTTCATTTAATTTCACTAAATATAAATATAAATAAAACAATTATCAACTTTTTATGCAATAATATAAATTCTTAATATAATTTTTTCCTATTTCTAACTCAATAATAATCATATAATGTTTCAACTATTCCAAGGTATTATGGTTAATAGTTATAGTACTATTACAGCTAACCGCTATGGTTATGCGGTGGTCAAAACCGCTGAAAGAGTAACAGAGTACTTACAGAAAGCATCATCTTAATTCCCTGACGATCATCCTCTGGTAACTGAACGCAAAACCACCAAGCGCTTTACTAAACAGAAGACGAGTTTAAAAGCAAAACTCTTTCTTCCGCCTCCCGTGACGTCAGGTCGAAGCTGACCTGGAAGACTCTCAACAATGGACCTTCCGCGCGGCGAAGAAGATTCGCTTTCTTCTTCCCAAATTTCTTCTTTTCTTTTTTTTTTTCCCAGACACCTTTGATTTGACCTTTGTTCCACATCCCAAACGCAAAGGGAAAGAAAGAAGAAGAAAAGAAAAGGCCACTTGTAACACAAAAAAAATAAATAAAATAAATGTTATCGGACACGTCTTTTCATAAAAGAATTCTATCATCGTCGGCCATCTTTTTTTTTTCTTATTCCTCTTAAGAAAAGCGATTATTTTCTGTGCGAGCTCATCTTCTTTTGAGATGGTATAGTACGAGAGTTCCGCAATAAAAAAGAAGAGATGAATTGAAGATGGTCACTCAATGTGGGTGAGATAGTAAAGTTAGTGGGGGATTTAGAGCATCAGTTTTTGTTTTTATACTCAGGTGATTTCGGTGAAAAGGATGTTTAGTTTTTATGGAATTGTTTTTAAAAAGTGAATGAAGTGCTGCTGTTAGAGCAATCTGTTCTATTTGTTCAATAAAATGCTAATATTTATAATATAATGGAGAGAGTTTTTTGTTTCGTTGTATATAATACAAGTTTATGAATATTGTCATGTCAATTTATTTCTAACAATCAGTTTTATTGCATTTATACTCAAAAAGTAGTTCCTTTTAAGCCATATATTTATATGTCTTTATAACAATTAAAAAAACACCCTTTTATTCACTTTTTTGTTCTGTAAATAAATAATTAGTGTAAATTTTTTTTATCGTAATGTTTCAAAATGCTTAATGTTATGAAATATTGAGATACGTTGCACATTTTTGCATTTTAGTTTGTGAAATTTTACTTAATTGTTTTTTAAATTAAAATATTGCAAAGGATTATTTATTAATATGTATCTTTAAATAATTTATTCTGTATTTAATTTCTTTTTTAAGCTTGTTTATTGTTAATAGAAATTGCTAAATATTTTAATTAGAATTTTTTATATTTACTTTATTTTGAAGAAATAAACTTTTTAATTGAATTATCTCTGAATTTAATTATTTTGAACTACATTTTTTTTGTTATCAATTATTTGAAGGGATATGAATATAATAAATATAATTCAAGTATACTTCAAATAAATATATTCTGAAATATAATTCGTTAATTTCAAATTGTCATTAAGATAATGTTTCGAAAGTTATCATTTTAATTCAGTATTGTTTTCAAATGCCTGGTACTCTTTGAGGTTATTTGCCAATAGAACAGTAAATGAGTAACAAATGCAGCGTTACTTAGGATACGCTATGGAGGATCTGCTATAATGTTCTTGCATTACGCCATTGCAATTTGTACATTATATCATCAAGAATGGCGTTTAGGGATTGCAAACACTTCTTCTACTACAAATAAAAAGACATTTTGGTTCTTCCTGCCTTAGACATGAGGTTGCACTAATTAAAAGACATTTTGGTTCATATCCCCGGCATAGGCATGGCATAGACGGCATAGTCATTCTGGTTCATAAATTTATGGTTCATATCCCTGGCATGAACATGGAATTGCAAACTTTTTCTTCTACCATAACTAAAAAGACATCCTGGTTCATAGATTCATGGGTCATATCTCCGCCATAGACATGTAAGCTTTCAAATTGCAAATAATGTTTTCGAACTAGCTATTTTGGGATCATATAACAAACGCGCTGTCTCTTATGTCACTCAGTCCACCATCGTTTTAAACACAAACAATATATTTATATATTAATTACTTTCAAGAAATATTTTATGTTGAGATAGAATAATTGCTCATTTTAATAAACATAAATGATAAAAAAAAAGTTTTGCTTTGCAAAAATAACATAATTAAAGCTAATTATTTAAAATAATGGTTAGTAATTAATAAATAACATTTATTGTCCTTTGGATGCCTAGCAAGCATTTAAGAATGTTTATTAGTATATCTATGCAATTGATGATACAGAGAAATATGTAATTTTAATTAGATAATTAACGTGTACCTGTCATTTTTGTTTTTCTCAGCAACGTTCATTAAATGTGTTAATATCCTCGTGTGGTCTACTTTCTTTAGATTTTTGATTTCTTTAATTAAAAAAAAAAAAAATTTAGCTGGTATAATAGACGATGAGATTAATCAGATGGTAAAAATATATTTTGATGTACTTTTAGTTCAGAAAGATATATTGTTTTTGATATTAATCTGAAATTAATTTAAAGAGATGCTCATTATTTTCCATTTTCAGAAATGATTTAATAAAAGAAAGTAAATTTGTGAGAAATCAGTTTTATTTTAGGATCATAATTGCTTCCCGTAGCAGCAATAATGGAAGAATATTTTTGTAACAAGCGAAATCGTGCAAAAAAGAAGATATTTTGTTCGTGCAGAGATAAATTCTCCCCTTTATTTGAACTTAAATAAAAGTTTTAAAATGAACAAAATATCTTTTCAAAATTTTTTATGAGAAATTTATAATTTAATAATTTATAATTTGCTTATTTGAGTATATTATATTTATATTTTATATAATTGATATATTAATTTTTGTTTGGATTAAACTTATTTGGACTTATTTTTAGACATATTTTTATTACTCTGGTGCCATCTAATCTGATTTAAATAAAGGAAGAATGTAGTGTGCAAGTTGGGCAAACTAGATTGTAACTGGGTGTGGTTGGGTCGAAATACTTGAGGTTGAAAAACACACAGCTTTATTTGCATACACCACCACATACATACAACGTTCAACACATTTAAAGACATATAATTATATTCGTGGAAGGATTCCACTTCTAAGACGAAAACCCGATACTCAGGTACGCGCGGGATCTGAGTAATATACTTTCTTTATAGGTGAGAGTCTGTAGGCCAATTGATCATTTCCCCCTAAACACCATTAGGGACGCTCTCGTCACTGCATAGGAGGAAGCATGGTTACAAGAATAAAATAGAACAAAAAAATCATTCTTTAAATCTACATTTCAACTTAGAAACGTAATAGTTTAACATTGAACATAATTTTAATACAACAAAAAAAATATTTAAAAAATTGTAATCGGCCAACCTATATGTATAGGTTACCCATAATATTTAGAATTTAATGTAACAACAAAACACATAGCAACAATCTTAAAGAATAAAAAAAATTACAGTATTCCAATACAATTTCATTTCAAAGTGAAAAACATGAATTTACACATGAAAATTTCTTCTGAATTAATTGTTTTACTAAATTATTTAAAAAAAAGACCCAAGTATTTTGTAAATAAATCACATGTATAAATAAGCTTGAGAAAGAAATTTAAAAAAATTACAGATTTCAATGAAAATGTCCAAAATTAGAAGTGGTCAAGGATCCAGAAACCCCTTCCCCTCGAAAACAATACCCATATATATTTTATGGGTAATAATATGAAATAATAAAAATATAATGAATTGGCATAATTTTATTTACACTAATCAGAACCTATTTAAAACTATCACATTAATCTAGGATAATAATTTACAAATAAATTGGCAACCTAAAGCTATGTCCACATTAGCGTACATTTAACAGATATGCTACAGTTTGGATGAAAATTAAAAACGCATGCAGTTCCGTATGTCAGTTTTGGAGAGAAAAGAAATACCGCTAAGCCTGATATCGATTTTGGTTATCAAAGGATTTAAGACTTTCTCAAATACGACTGGAAGATACCTCGTGCTGATTCAGTCTAAGAATTTACCCGATTTGTGGCACAGAGATGAACTATGTACATTTTGTTGAATCTGAGCAATTTGATTTAAATCATTCGTCAATCGAATAATAGGTTCAACGTTATTCAGGATGCACAGTGGGAGGCCTGCTACGGCTCTCACTTTGTGTTATTGCGCCTTAATATTGAAATAAATTAAATCAAATAAAAATAAAATTTAAATTGAATAAAAAATTTTTAACAATTTTTTCTTAAATTCTTCAATTTATTTAATTTAAAATAAATATTAACCAATTTATAAATTAATAAATATTTCATTTAAACATAGTCAAATTTCTATTTTTGAAAATTAATATGTCATTATTTATTACTGTTTAGAAATTTTAAATGTTTCAATTTTAAAAAGAAAAGAACTAATTTATTGATTTATTATAAAAAAAAAAATGGATATCTAGAACACCACAAATTTAAGAATAATTTAACATTTTCAATGTAGTTATTTTTTAAATTTATTTTCATAAATTAAAAATTGTAAATTAAATTTTGAATTTTTTTATTAAAAAATTTAATTTTAAAAAATTTAATTTTAAAATTATTTTTTTAATTTAATTAATTTTAATTTTTTAATTTTAAATTACTAATAATTAATTTTTTTAATTTCATTTTTTTCTAACAAAATTTAATTTATTATTTTAAAAAAATAATTTTTAAAACTTATTTTTCATAAATTAAAAATTAAAAATTTTTATTAAAAATTTAATAATTATAATAATTATATTAAATTATTAATTATTACTTATTATTATAATTTTTTTAAAAAATTAAATTTTTAAAATTTATTTTTCATAAATTAGAAATTTTAAATTAAATTAAATTTTTTATTAAAAAATTTAAATTATTGAAAACTTTAATTTTTATTATAAAAAATTAAATAGTTATTAAAAATTAAATAGTTAAAAACTAATAATTTATTTTCCATTATTAGTTTTTCTGAAGTGATAACATATTATGATTTAATTATCTGGGAGGTTTATTATGAGATCCCATATTTTTGTAATTGAAATTATTTTTATGAAATATAGTAATATAGTTATATAGTTTTCTGTATATATAGTATTTTCCTACTTTTCAAACGATTGCAAACTACTATTAAAAATCTAATTTAAGCTCAATTCCCTTTATTTTTTAATATACCATTGTTTAATTTTCTTTTGAAAAATTTTAAGCTATCTTAGATTATAATACCTCTCAACTAACTGAGCAATTGGGGAAAGGGATTTAGAAACAGAAATTAGATAAATTTAAATTTGTTGACAGTAGATTAGAAAAATAAAAATATATATTCATTCCTCATACACGATGCCAGAGACGCGATAATGATCCGTAGAACTATTTAAAGTATACTTTCCTCCAGAAAGACTTAATCTTTGGCTCTCATTTCCCCATCACATTAACGAATGGGTAAGATTAAAATAGAATGCAATTATATGTGTTCATGATTTTGAGCTTTTAATCATAACCTTAATCGGTTACCTTCACAAAAATATCGGATGCCTATCTGAATTTTAAAAGAAATATGTCTTACAGTGTTCTAGATACTCAACATGAGATATTTGTAGAATATAAATGGTTGACTTTCAAGTTCATATCAAGATTAAAAAGCTATAAATATGCCTGATTGCATATCACAAATTTTTCATTTGTTGGTGCTGTAGCAATGAACCCGAAGATTTGTATTTATCAATGATTTGTTTAATATAAACATTTTTATCTATGATTTTAAATCGGTACGGTTTTTATTGATTTAAATTAAATCTATATCTGAATGATTTAACTATTAGTTAACAATTTTATTAGTTTAATAGTTTCATCAAATTTTATTAGTATGAAATATTTAGGAAAAAATGAAAGTCGAAATTAAATTGTAAATATAGTTTGTTATAATTTTATTATTCACCAAAGTTGTATAAATCAAGAAAATTTTCTATCTCAGCTCTCTGGATAAAAAAAACAACACTATGGTTTGTTTTCTATTTGAGCGAGTCAAGCTTTTATTCTTTTTATTCATTCGTTCAGTCATTAATTTTATTCATTCATGATCCTTAATTTTTAGTTTTATAATCCGATTTTAATTATTCAGTTATATATCTTCAAACGAATACATGCTAAATCTAAACAATTTATCAATTTATTTTTCCTTCTGGATTTTTAAAAACAATAATAATTATTTTGAAATTTTTTATTATCTGTTATATGAATATCAATTAAAACAATAGTTATTCTAACCGAAATTCAAAATGGTGGCAGCGAAGTCAAAGGCAAACGATAACATTCTGTTGAATTTATGAATATTTAACACGCATTATTCTCAAAATTTAGAATTAAATCTTTCATTGTTTATTATTTAACTGTTATCTAAAATACAGACGAATATTTTATGGAATTTGTAATGTAAGTTTCTTTTATTATTGGATATGAGAAAAAAATAAAATATTTAATAAAAATTTAAAATTATATTAGGAAATGAATGTATAATATAACATTATTTTAATAATACTAAAGAAAAACATTGTTAAAAAAGTAAAAATAAAGCAACTGATGTAATTAGAATTGATAAATGTTTTTGAAAATATTTAAATAATCTAATTTCAATTCAAAGCTACACTTATTACTACGAAAAATATATTTTAATTAGTTATTTGATAAAATTTCAATAAATTAAAAAAATGTGGTCATTTTATAAAAATTTTTAAACATTTATATTTCAGATTATTTTATGCCTTATTATGTAATTCTCTTTCAGTTCTCCATATTTTATTATATTACATTATCCGCTAACATTATTTTATTCCATCATACTTTTAAACGTGATTTATGTGAGATTTCCCTAAGTTAGTGTGGAGAACTAAAATCGCTTTATTTTTTAAATGGACGTGAATGCATTGTATTTTTTAAAAAAAAAAAAAAATCTCTTAAAAACAACATCAAAATCATATTAGTTTAAACTCTTTGAAAAGGTATTGTCTATTTTCTTTTTAAATAGAGATGCTATAAACCTCCATTGTTTGAGCAATTGGATATATTTTTACTGAGAGTCAATTATTTATTAAGTGAGTGTTTTCCGAAAGCTTTAATTTCCGAAGTAGTAACTGATCTACCATTTACTTTTTAAATAATAATTCATATATCATTAATTAGAAGATAAAAATACAATAACTAAATCAATTAGAAGATAAAAAATACAATAACTAAATCAATTAGAAGAATCAAATCAGAAGACAAAAATATAATAATTTTACAGAATCAATTTACAAAATTGAATTCGAGTAAAACTGCATATACAGGTTACCAATAAAATTTAGATTTTAATGTCAGAACAAAACGCATAAGAACTGTCTTAAGAAAATTAAAAACTACACAATTCAAAACGATTTTCTTTTTCTTTTTCGAAATTGTTTTTGCTTTCACTTTTTCTTTCAGAACAATTTTACATTATTTAACTAAGGAATTATATAATTATTAGCTCGGCAAATTTAAATAAATATTATTTATAAAGAATTTCGTGAAAAATTTTTTAAAAATTTGAAAATGGTCAAAGAAACCATGGAACCCGCTCCCCGAAAAAAAAAAAAAAAAAAAATCCCATATATTTCATAGGTAAAAAGGAAAGGTAATATTGATGAAATTTTTTAGGTTTTTACGCTCTAATCAATAACGTTGTTGTTTATTGGTAAATTTGGTAAAGGAACACGGTAAGGATTCACTATGTCTCCCAGAAACAAAATATAGCCAACGGGGAAGGGATTGACCCTTGTGGTAGACTTTGAACTTTGCATGTTTTATTTTTTCCCCGCCAGTTAGACTTTGGAATCGAGAATGGGGGAAAGAAAAAGAGGTGTGCGGTGTGAAGTGAAGGGTGCTAGACAGTAGGAAGAATGTAACCATAGAGACGGGAGTGTATACAAAGAACGAAATGATTTATACAAACTGCTTTTCAGGGGAATTTGTAAATGCTGATATATAATTGTATTTTGCGTGTTATGAGTTGCAGTTGTGCAGTGCTGTCTTAGCAAATTTTAATAAATATGACAGTTAAACATCGCGTCATTATTTTGAGAAATAATTTAATTCATATCCATGAACCATACTGAATCAGGACCACACCCATATTTGACCCTAACTTTTACTAACACCTTTATCATAAACTATGTTAAAACTTTTACTAACACCTTTATTATAAACTATGTTATCATAAATTGTATGTTGCATTACACGCTGAAAATAATGTAAATGTAAATATAGAGACACTTAATCTTTTTATACCATAAGCAAGGGCTGCACGATTAACACTACCCCCACAACGCTCTACGATCCTATTAGACCGAGAGCTATGGTTTAAAGTGGATTCCGAACCACTACAAACATTCATGACATCGCTTTTAACCATTTCAAGAGTTAAGGGGCCTAAATTACTATTTTCCGTCAAAATTTGCAATGGAATTTTATTTGCTGCTTGATCCTCAATTTCGGATAACGTGACGGACCCCTAACTAGAACAACATCATGTTCACACATGATAATAAATTAAAGTTTGATATCTTCTCAGTAACAAAAGTATCATCACTGAACTCTAATAATTCCCTTTTTTCAATGACAAGAAGCTCTCCAATCCTTGAAATAATGGATACCTTCTGAGAAAACATTTCGTTCCATACTGCATTTCACAATAACCAAGTTCCCACTGAAAAGCATAGTTGTTTGAAGACCCTTCCGCATTGTTATTCGAGATGAAAGCCTTGAGAATACCTCCCACACATTTTTTAAATACATATATAAAAAAAAAAAAAAAAAAAAAAAAAAAAAGAGTCA
The DNA here is from genome assembly GCA_021605095.1 of Caerostris extrusa. NCBI lineage: Eukaryota > Metazoa > Arthropoda > Arachnida > Araneae > Araneidae > Caerostris > Caerostris extrusa. The sequence goes on along the minus strand of BPLR01000788.1, from coordinate 82,246 downwards.
ACTTATCTGTAAGGAAGGTTTCTTTCCCCTTTACTGTTTTTTTTTTATGCGCGACCTTAAAGATTTCGAATAGCGCTAATGCTAACTGTTTTGTTTACTTTATTGCGTCAGATGACATCTCTGGAAAAGAGAGAATGTTTGGTAGCTTTGAGAACAATAACTGCGAAAGGGTGGGTAAATATGCACTGACTTAGTATTCTGGAAACGATGCCTTCTGTCGACCAGACAGTTTCCGCCTCTTTTTGCAAAGGTAAATTGAATTGTTTCTGTCAGGGACGTTAAGATGAGTTTATGCTGTTTGAATCAGAAAATAGCCGAGGTTATGATAAGCGAATCTGAGAATTTAATTGAATCATTCTATTTAGGGAAGAAATAATTCATTAAAGGGAAGTCTCTGAATTAGGGTTTCATTTCGACTTGAAACTATATTCATCCTCAAATTTCCATATGAAAGATAATAGAAATTTAATTTTCCTGTCTATAAATATCTTTCAATACCTAGTTTAATGCAATCCCTCTGTTTATTTTTATGTTAATTGATGCCACAATCTATCGTTCACCTTTAAGGGCCTGATAGCCGAGTGGCTAATGCTCTGGTGCTCGGTAACTCAGGTTCGAGTCCCGAGGCGCCATGGATGTTTGTTGTGGTTCAAAATCCACTTTGAACCGTATGTCCCGGTCTAATATGAGCGTTGTAGGGGTAGTATTATTCGCGTCCGTACCATATCTTTAAGGCACTTATGAAGTTGCTTTCTCTTTCTGTTGGATTATTAATCAGAGATGGATTTGATACAAGGCAAAAAAAAAAAAAAAACCTGTGGCTAGAGCTCTGTCGCTCGGTACCAAAGGTTTCGGGTTCGACTCAAGGCTGTGCATGGATGTTTGTAGTGGTTCGAATCCCTTTAAACCGTAGGTCTCGGTCTAATAGGATCGTAGAGCGTTGTGTGGGTAGTGTTACTCGCATCCGCAGCATACCTTCAAGATACATGTGTTCCCTGGGTAATGTTAAATGAGTAATAGCAGTGCAGCCCTTGCTTATGGCATAAAGATAATTGTCCCTGTATTGCCATCTGCATTAAGAAAAATCTTTCTCCTTTTAATAATGCACTTTTCCATTGTTAGATAATTTTGCATACACAAAAGTTGCTCTTTAAATCTGTATCCAATAGCAGTTCTTAGACGGTTGATACATGATCTTCATGAAAGCTTACTGCACAATTTATTGCACACTTACCTTTACCTTTAGTTTGTGTTAAAACTTTAGTTTGTGTTAAAATGCTAGTATATTCTTATTAAGCAATCTCTCATTTTTTTTTTCTTAAAAATGCAATTATTTTTATTCTCCTTTGTAGGTTTAAAGTAATAAACATCTGCAAGTGAAAAGCGTTATACAGATTTTTTTTTTTTTTCCCATATAGGTCCAGGATAGGATAGCACCCCCCCTGTAACCCATACATGTTGTAAGAAGCGACTAAAATGGGTACTCAATGCCTGGGGGTATAACCAGGTGAGCTGAAGTTAGACTTCTCCCTTTGTGTGTCCCATGTCTTTATGTCTCAAGGTCAAGGACAAAATGAACCTGCATTTTTTTAACCTTTATCATGGCTCGTTATTTTAAGACACGGGTTCACGGACTTGATCTAGATGTTGCTGTTGAACAAGTGTGAAGAGAAACAACAACAGATTTTGTCAATAATAAGAATTCAAGAATTTATAAATTTTACGTAATTTTATCGGGAGAACGTCTATTTCCAAAAATTTATAGTAAGATATTTACTTTTAAATTTATGTATAAAAAGTTAAGATAGCAAAGAAATAATTCTGCTAATGTATAAAAGTTAATGTTTTGGAATAAGTCTCAAAATGTTTGATTTAATAAAACTATTGTTTTTTAAACCTATCTATAAAAAATAACACAGCAGATAAAATTATTCTGCTTGTTTGCATCGTGGTAATGATTCTAAGCCTCCTGGACTTTTTATAGAACATCCTAATAATACTCGAGGATCTCAGTGATTTTCGCCCAGAAGTTCAAAAATTGTATCATAAGAACTTCAGGACAACTTTGTATGAGAACATTTTCTCTAAAGTGTTAAAAAATAATTTATTTACACATCAAAATATTAAAGATTATAAGTGTCATATTTCACTTTTGAATCAGCTGAATAATTTTAAAAACAAAATAAAAATTTCTTACAATATTGTATACCATTGAATGTTTATTATAAATAAAAATAAAACCTTTGTATCTAAAACCATTTGCGTTTAACTAATTTTTTTCTTAAAGTGGGTATATGCTAGGGCCTGCTGAACGAGTGACTAGCGCTCGGTTCCATAGGTATCAGTTGCTAGTCCCGGTGGTGGCATGAATGCTTTAAATGGTTCGGAATCCACTTAAAACCGTAGGTTCTTGTCTAATTTAACTTTTGGGCGTAGGGCTGACAACCTTACCTCGTAAAAAGAAACCAAAAAAACATCTCCTGTTTCGGAATCTGCCAGTAGGCAGAAAGCCTTGGCCCACCATGGGGTGTCGCGCCATTGAAGAAGAAATATATGTTATTTTAGGTAAGTATTTAGATGTAATGTGTTTGGGAAAATGTTATTTGTTCAAAATGTAAACAGCTTCAAACTTTTCGTAAAATCAAGAATTAAACATATTTTAACCAAAACAGTGACTGCCTTTGAACTACAAAGAGAACTTAGCAAAATCAGGAGATTGTTGTTTTCGAATGCCGGCCGCTTCAATCTAAAACATTCACCACTAGAATGACTCCAAACTTCCAAATATGTCCTCGGGGAATTCCTTCCTCCTCGAACTCAACGGAAAGATATTCTATGAACAGATTTATTGTGCCCATCCCCGGCACTGATACTGTAATTTTCGATTAGACATCGTTTGCCGTGTTTATTTATTATTATTATCATTATTTTATCCTTAGTTCGGTAATCCAGCACACTATCTATACACTCCGGCCTAAAACAGTTGAAAGAATCACGTATTGATCAATGTAGTGGTCCAATTTTTAAAGATTCTAGATTAATAAAAAGAGCGACAATTAGAAATTACTCGTGAACTGGAAAAACTTAACGGATGTACAGTATCTTCCTCTTCGTAGCATATCCTTTCTATATGATGTAATAAGCTTACAAATAAAAAGTCCTCTCCAATAAAAAAGCTTTTAATTATAAGTTACGATAGATTACTGGATTACCCTAGATTACAGTAATTGCATAATGGTCAAGAAAATGCGCTACATTCTGATTATGAGTTCAACCACATAATTGAGCAGTAATGCCTGGGTATGGACTTTATTTTCGTATATATTGAAATAATAGAAACTAAGTTGAAATTTGTAAATAAATTGTTAATACGTATTACTCCGTGGAAGATTTCAGCGTTAAACGCCCCATATTAGCGTGCGCCGTCAGTGGAAACCTGAATCCTCTTCACGTTACAGTTAGTGATGAGGTTAAAAGCTTTCTTATATGTATATGTAATTATGATTAAATTATTTTATATATTATATTTTAGTAATTTTCTAGTTCATGTATTCTTTCCCGACTCTTGGCCTTGTAGCAATGAGCTTAGCTAGCATGTAGGAGGAAAGTTCGAATACGTTGGTGGCATTGCTTTCAGAAACGAGGGAGACTCTATTGTAACTGTGTGTAAAACCCTCACGCATGAATTGTCCATCTGTCTAGCGGCAGTTTTCCTGGTTTTATCCCATACGATACCCGAATGATGTGCAGTTAATCCTAAAAGTCATTATCCATCACCCGACGGGGGGGCTGTTCGGGGTATATATGAATCCCACAGATGTTTCATCTCCCTTTCAAACTGGTAACGGAATATATAGATACAGGGATAAAGTGCGAAGAAAGGTTAAAAAAACAAGTTCAAGCCATCATTAATTTTTGAATTTAATCATTATTTAAGTTGTACTGATTTGTTGCTAATATTTAAAGTACTATTTTACAACTAAAAATTTTGTAAAACTCCTGCTATGAAGATTCTGAAATTTAATTCGAAAAAAATATTTTCTAATCAATTAATTATAAATAATAATTAAATAGAATCGTGTTCAATTGAAGTTTTCATTTTTAAAATAATAAAATTGAGTCAGTTCAAAGTTACTTAAATTGGTTATTAATTTAAATATTTAGGTATGCATTCAAATACTTTCAATTAGTTTTGAACGTAGTACTTACATATTTTTATATTTGTATAAATATTTTTTTATATTTTCGTATTTAATTCTTTTCCAAAATAAAATTACAAAACCTATTGTTCATCATTCGTGAACAATTGTAGAAACACAAATTTTTGTGCTTTGCAAGCTACGAAATGTAAATAGGATGATCATAAAAAAATGAATAAATTTGAATATTAAGAACTCATTATTTGATTTGCTCTATTTCCTTCACAATACTCATATAAAATTATATTGATAGAGAACTTACATAACAATATTTTCTTTTCACTATATAGAATGAATATTAAAGAGTTTATACCAAGTGATGACACAATAAAAAAAAGCGATTTGAATAATGAATCCATCCTTTAATATTAAAACGAAACTCTAAACGTTCTACAAAATGATACAAAATATTTGCACACATAGATATTGCACATTATCGTTTCAAAACTAGACTATCATAACGTGAGAACATACAGATAGTATTGTCTATAGGGCACAGTAATAAAAGGGGACGTGGGTCACTGCGGGCAGAGGTCACCAGTGCGTTGCTATTTGCTGCCACTCAAGCAAACAGTTAGAATGGACGTTTCCATTGGCGGACACTTAGATCTAAACGTCGGTTTATTGTGTCCAAACCTCGTATTGTGGCAGCGGTGATCATGCGGAACTAAAAAAAGGTGATAATGATGGGATTTAAAATTATAGGTTCCAAGAACCGATTCGCTTTCTATGCTATGTTTGTCGAGAAATGATCGAAACTGGGTCTAGATAAATCAATCTTCCCATAATTTGTCTCTATTTTAAGAGATCCTATTGATAAAGAAGTAGACTGATGGCTAAAAGAGAAAATAACAATACATTTGGAAGATTGCGTGCAATATTTTTTTTTTTTTTTCAAATTCCCAATATGGTTGCGTTTGCAAGTATATTCAAAATTGGAAGGGATGTTTTTCAGTTTCGTTTTTTTTTTTTAAATCAAACCAATGAGGTTAGATAAATTTAAAATCTAATTTGTTTGAATGATAAAAAGTAAAGCAAAAAAAAAACTTTGTTGGTTTTTGACTCATTTTGGTATTAAACTGTACAGTTTTAGAAGTATTTAATCCAACAATAAATATCTAAAAACAAACTTTAAATATATTTTTAAATAAATTTTAGTTATTTAATGTAAAAAATTAAATTTAATGACATCATATCATGATATCATAACATTATAATATCATAAAATTATTATGTTATGACATCATAATAACATGAAATTACGATGCCATAACATAATATGACATCAATTTGAAATAATATTTTAATGCAAGTAATATTCTTGTGAAAAGAGTGAATAAATTATTTATTTTCAAAATTTTCTTAGAGTAACTAATTACCAATAATTTTTACCCTGTTTATTTTCCTCAAATTAAAATAAAAAACTATTAGTAAATTTGGATATTGTTTAAATTCAACAACACAAAATGCAATGTAAGCAATATAACTGTTATTAATTTAAACAAGCAAAAAAAAAAATTAATGAATTACGATTAATGTTTTTAATTACTAACTGGGAATAAAATTTCTTCTTTTTTAAACTTTTAGTAATTATTTAAAGAATTCGCATCCACCTTTTTAAGTTTTTCGACTCATTTAAAAGAAAACTATCTCGAACTTTACATGAAATATTATTATTTTAACTAACTATTGAGTAAAAGAGAACAAAATAAATACAATACTAAGTTAACTGCAATAAAAGGGGGAATATTATGATCTACGATTTGTTTTTAAAACAGATTTTTTTTTTTAAATCACTCAGTTAGGTGATAAGTTTTAATTCTTTAAAAAAAAATATTTAAAGAAACAAAAATAAAAAAATATATAATATTTTTATTTATTTAAAAACTAACTTCAACTCACTTTTATATATTTTGATATAATTATTATTTATATATTGATATAAGTATTTATTATTATTATTTAAATTTTGATATAAGTATTTATTGTTATTATTTCAATTTTAATAATATTTATTATTATTATTTATATTTTGATATAAATATTTATTATTATTATTTATATTTTTAATATGGGTTCATGGACTTCGTCCAGATATTGCTGTCGACCAAGTGGATAAGAAACAATAACAACTTATTTTGATATAATTATTTATTATTTTTTTTAAATTTTAAATACATGGAAAGCTTAATTTTTGTAAGCAAATTTTAATATTTCATTGTAGAACACGATTAAAGCAACCTGTTTTTAAATAACTGAGTTATAATACCTTTATAATATAGAATGAATATGGTTTTATAATAAAATTATACGATGTTGATACGTATGAATCACTAATAAATCATAAATATTTAGTGCACCTCTGTTTTAGAAGAACCCTGAGATTTGTGGCCATAAAATCCAGACTAATATAGTGAAATATTATGCAAATTATTGTTAAAGGTTATATTTTTAAAGAAATTATTGTTGTATGGAGCTCTTCTAAGAGGAAACATGCCATTCTTAAAAATGGTTTTCCTAAAGAAATGATAATACTCAAACTATTGGAAAATACACTTATACCGGAAAGTAGAACATGAATACAAGAGAAAATCTAAATAAAATTAAAAAATAAAAAGTCTCTCGTATGGATTAGTTTCAGCTTTCGGTATTCATGATAAATACTGACATCATGTTTAATTTCATTCTGTTAATCATACAGCCCCCCGTCAAAAAAAAAAAAACATAATAATTTTCATCTACTGTTTTATTTCAGAAAGTTCTTGTTATAAATTTATTTTTTTTTTTCTATTGGGAATCTCTTTCAACTTGAATGCTTTTGATAATTATAAGTTATTATTTTTGATCTTTGAAATTCTTCTCAATTTTCATTAATATAATTAATTTTCCTGCGAATATTTTCTAATTAGAAATCTGTGGTATTTATATGTGATTCCTAGATTTTTTTTTTTTTTTTCAGCATTTATTTTCATTAGGAGCAGCATTTTCTTTTTATTGAGTATTTATAAACTATCAGAACATCTTTAGAAGGATATTTAGTACAATTGTTTATATCCTATAAGTTTTCGGAAATAAGCATTGTCCTAAATGTGAAAATTCATTCAAATATTTATAGTATACAAAGCATGGACCCTGATGGCAGAGTGAATAGCGCTCTGGTATTCAGTGTCACAGGTTGAGGCTTCAAGTCCCGGCGGTGCCAGGGTTGTTTATATTGGTTCGAAATCCACTATAAGACGTAGGTCCCTATCTAATATAACTTTAACTTATAACTTATACTGACGTAGGGGTGTAGAGCTGACGACCCTAATTCGTAAAAGTCACCTCATGGAGCCAAGTCAGTACATGCGTTCCATCACAATAGAAACTGCCCCCTTTCGCGTCCTTTCATGAGACCACACGGGTTCTTGGACTTGCTGTTTACCGAGTGTGATAAGGAACAACATATGAATCATAGACTATTGTTAGTACATAATACCTACGCATGAAGCGTTTCGAACTAATGCTCTCAATCTTGTAGGTAGATGTGTGCTCCTAAAAGATTGAAAGCATTCCGCAAAAGATAAGGAAAATTTGAAAGAGCCTTATTTACTGATGAAAAGAACTCCAGAAATGAATAACTAGAAAGTAAATCTTCAAAGTGATTGATAAATACTTCTAAAAAAAATTTCTTGGCGGAAAATGTATCATCCATCTTGTGTAACTACGACAACAGGAAGACTAAGAGGTTTGGCATTCAAAAATCATTTTGGCATCTGAAAATCTTGATATTCACATAATACATAATTTTATTTTTAAGAAAATATCTCAAACAGTTTACTTCTAATCTATTAATCTTTTTTAAAAATGTCAATTATATCTTTTAAATAAAATAAACGTATGATGATGCAAGCCGTAATAAAAGAATCGGTGAGGTGCTGTCTCCCTATTTACTCTGAAAAGAACTTCAGAAACAAATAACTAGAAAGTAAATCTTCAAAGTGATCAATAGTAATTCGATTCAACTAAAATTTCATGGAAAAATGTATTGAAAACATCCATCTTGTGGCAGCGACGACAAGAAGGCTAAGAGGTTTGGTATTCAATGTTCGATCGGAAAATCTTGATATTCAAATAATATATAATATTATTCAATTCCTTCTATTAGCTCACAATCTCCCTATATATATCTTGTTCAAATTTTCAATCGTTAATAAAATACTTTTTGTTCATCCACTCAAGTTCAAAGACATTTTTTTTGAACTTGCAGTACATCCACGGCAAGTTAAAAAAATTACACTTGATGTTAATACAGTTTTTTCAAATATTAATTCAGTAATTAAATTTAATTAATTAATTTTAATTTTATTTTAGATTTAAGTTGCATATATCTACCAATAGATGGCTCCAAATAAATTTTAAAAAAATGAATGAAAATTATTTATAAAGGACTTTCTGCAATGGAATGAAAAAAAAAGTAGGAATTGACTTATTTTTTTTTTTTTATATTGCTTGATTTTAAGAAAAGATCTCACAGTTTACTTCTAATCTATTAATATTTAAAAAGATATCAATTATATTTTTAAACATAATGATATTACAGGCTGTGAGAAAAGATGTGGTCTGTGCATCTCTGTTCTGCCCTGGCCAGTTAATGTCTGAAGCAACTTCTAAATTTCCAGAAATTTTACTTGCCATAAAAATTCATTTAGATCTTCGTAAGAGCGTAGATTATTACACCTTTCTTTTCAATGGGCATGTGGGCACAAGGTATAAATGCCTTGGGTGACCGATATCCCCAGAATCGTTGAAGCGACACCTGAAAAAGTAACAGTCACTATCTCCGCATGTGTCGTGTATTATTTTGCAACTTCGTTTTGTTTGGCCTGTCTGCTACGCTCCCATGACTGGGAAAGAGAATAATGGACGGTGTTACGGTTGCGGACACGGACCTAAACGAAACCAATGTTCCGTTCCGTTTCATTCTGGGTGTTTGGGCAACCGACTCGTTGCTGAAAGGAATAACGGTTGATCAGCATTCTTTGATCACAAGACACAGCCAACTAATCAAGGTGCGCCAAAGAGAGATAGTTATTGGAAAACTTATGAACTTTTATGTTTGGCTAGCCATCTGAGAATGGTTTTCTTAGACATGTATCGCATACAAAAACTGCAGCATAAAAATTAGCATTTGATCCTTATTAACCTCAATAAGGTTTCCGTTAATTACGTTTGTTAGCTGAAATTGAAAGCGTGAAGATATTTAACGCAATTGGGAGCAAATTCCAGTAAAAGCAAAACATAGCATGTGCCATTCAAAAATATTTATGATTTGATAGCGATTTCAATGCTATGCGAGATGTTTTGGTGAATTTTAAAACTAATAAAGTAAATAAGATAAGTTTAAAGATAAGATAAATTTAAATTTTGATATGCATCGTTGATTTTCAAATTTTTAACAAAATATTTTAAGGAGATTTTCAGTTTTCTTTTTGACAGATTAAGGCAATTCTTTTAACTTAACTTTGTGTACGTGTTATACTTAAAATAAATTGTGATTATGTTTATATTTCTATTTAAAGTGGCATCTTTTTTTTTTTTTCAAAAGCAAAATTGAATAAAAAATTAATAAAGTAATTATGATTAGATGAATTTAAATTTTTGACATGCATTATTAATTTTCAATTTTTGAAAAAAAAAAAAAAATTTTAAGAGGATTTTCAGTTTTTCTTTTTGCAGATTAAGGCATTTCATTTAAGTTAACTTTGTGTTCCTGTTATATTTAAAATAAGTTGTGATTTTTTATGTTTTCACTTAAAGTGTCGTCTTTTTTTTTTCAAAAGTAAAACTGAGTAACAAATAATACAATTAAATTATTTTCTATACATTTCCTGTCTTGTTTGTACAAGATGAAACTAATTATTGTCCTTATTTTTATGTTGCTTTTATTCATAAGAAAATTTTGGTAGATAAAATAAATTTGTTTCCTTTTATAATAAATAAAATTATTTTAAAATGAGGTTTGGTTTTTGTCGCTCTACGGTTATTTTGTGCACACTTTGGGCTAGTTAGACCGGGACCTACAGTTTAACATGGATTCCGAACCACTCACAAACATCATACCACCGCCAGGATTCGAACCAAAATACCAGAATGATATCCATGAAGATTGGCCATCAAGCCGCTTTTAAGATGAGGAGAAATATTTTTTAATTTAGTTGAAAATAAACATTTTATATAGAACTTGATTTTTTTATAAAAAGGTTTATCTTTTGAAGTAGTTTGTTGGAAAAGTAGGAATAAAACTAATTCATCCCATATGAGCTCCATCTGTATGTACAAACATTATAATTTTTTGAAAATATTTTGTCAAATATAGATGAATAAAATATATAGAATCAGTTAACATATGGGAATAACTTGACAAGTAGTGCTAATGATTACATGTGGTGTGTAAATAACTTGGCATATGTTTGTTATCTTCATAAGGGCATTTGTTTATTTATCTTCGTTATTTTTCAATGACAAATCAGAAAATATTTGTATTTTTATTTCTGAAAACTTCAATTAGCATACATATTATAAAATTTTTTTAAAGAAAACCTGTTTATTTATAGTGAAATAGTCATCCATCAAGTTTGCAAGTGGGAAAGTCATAATGATTGAAGTAAATCACAGTGAAGATCAACAAGTTATGTTTACTAAGCTGGTAATTTATTATGCATAAGTTATTTAGTAATGTGATTTTAATGTTGATTTTTCACATTTTTATTTAATTTCATATAATACCAGGTTATAATTTATTATTATATTTTGACGGAATCATAATGATTTATGTAAATCACGGCGAAGACCAAAAAGTTAAGGTTACTGAACAAGTTATTCTATATGCATGGACTATTTTATTACTTAATGGGCTATAATTCAAACATTAATTTATTGTCATATATTGGGATATTCTTAATAATTCACATAAATCAAAATTAAAATTAAAATGTTAAGGTTACTAAACAAATGTCTGGATATGTATCGGTTATTTAAACAGTTTTTACTATTCAATGTGATATAATTCCAAGTTATAATTTATTATTACTCTTTTCAGATGTTACTACTACACCACACCACATCATTGTGTCTAGAGCTAAGTTACCTTTTACTGTTTGGGAATGATGTTGGTGAGAATTTTGATTAGGTATTGTGACGCTCTACGGTTAAATGAGACCAGGACCTACAGCTTAAAGTGGATTCCGAACCACTACAAACATCCATGGCACCGCCAGGGATTCAAACCCAAAACCTGTGGTTCCGAGCGCCAGAGACTCATTTCAGATAAAAAATATTATTTTTATAATTTAAAAAAAAATACACTATTATATAACACTAAATTTATACAGGAGGGCCTGATGGCCGAATGGCTAGCGCTCTGGCGCTCGGTACCACAGGTTTTGGGTTCCAGTCCAGGCGGTGTCATGGATGTTTGTAGTGGTTCGGAATCCACTTAAAGCAGTACTCCCCGGTCTAATAAGATCATAGAGCATTGTGGAGGTAGTGTTACCGCGTCCGTAGCGTATCTCACAAGCTACACGTGCCCCCTGTGTAGTGCTAAATGTAACAGCTGTGCAGCCCTTGCTTATGGCATAAAGATTAACTGTCTCTGTATTGCCAGCTGCATTAGAACAATTATTCAATGTGATATAATTCCAATATATTATTACGTTTTTAATTAAAAAGCATAATTTATTATCACGCGATATTTATATTTTATTATTACGCTTTTAGATTAAAAAATATAATATTATTATAATTTAAAAGAACCCTAATGCATAGCACTAAAATTTGTATTAGTTTGAAAGGATCTTTTATTTTAAAATTAACACTGAGCGGAAATATTTGCTTCCTTAAATATGCCTGTTGAAAGGAACGTTTAAATTTACACACCACTGATAATTGGTGAGTGTAGCAAGAAAAGGGCGGCCTGATGGCAATCACCTAGCCATCTGACCATTGGTATCACAGGCTTCAGGTCCGAATACTGGCGGTGGCATGGATGTTTGTTAGTGTTTCGAATCCACTTTAAATTGTAGGTACCTGTCTAATTAGCCCAAAATGACCGTAGAACGACAAAGGAAACGAGAATAGGAAAACGGCAGATGCACAGGAATATCTAATTAAGACACGTGTGGAAAAATCGATGCTGGTGTTTACCACATCAAACATATCAGCTTCATCTCTTCCGTTTAGACACCGCTGATCTGTTAACTCATTGGCATATGAGCGTGGATGTACAAAGAAAATTACTTTTCATAAAGGACTAATGTACTAGATATGTGAAGAAAAACAAAATTTATCCGTACTCAGCTTGACTGTGATTCAACAATCGATCCTTTTAAATGATCAATTAGTGATGAGAATATCGTGTTTTGTATTATCCATAATTTTTTTTCTTCTAATGCAGCTGGTAAATAGACCGTGATCTTTCGCCATAAGGGCTGCACCGATGTTACTCACTTTGAATTACTCAGGGGGCGCGTGTAACTTGAGGGTAAGCCACGGATGCGGAGTAACAATGCCCCCGCAGCGCTCTACGATCCTATTAGGACCGGGACCTACGGCTTAAAGTGGATTCCGAACACCCATGGGCAAAGCCGAGATTTGAACCCGGTACCTGTGGTACCGAACGCCAGAGCGCTAGCCATTCGGCCATCAGGCCCCTTATTATGTAGAATCAATCCTGTGAATATCGTGGTTTGGTGTGTTCTTTCTCTGACATCAAACTGCAATAAGATGTTAACTAAATGGTTAAAACACGTCTCATAGTAAATATAAATTGTGTAATATGCTATACATATAATAACAAGGTACGGGTATCACATTTTTAAATTGTGATATATATTTCAAATAAAATTTACCTAATTAAAAGAAGAATTTCCCTTGATACCCTAAAAATTAAATAATGAGTTGGGAATATTTGTTGAACTGATGATATATACAAAATAAACATTTTATATTACCTCATAAGCGGGCCTGATGGCCGAATGGCTAGCGCTCTGGCGTTTGGTACCACAGGTACCGGGTTCAAATCCCGGCTTTGGCATGGGTGTTTGTAGTGGTTCGAATCCACTTTAAGCCGTAGGTCCCGGTCCTAATAGGATCGTAGAGCGCTGCGGGGCATTGTTGTTCCGCGTCCGTGGCTTACCATCAAGTTACACGCGCCCCCTGGGTAATGCAAAGTGAGTAACATCGGTGCAACCCTTATAGGCATCCAAAGACGTCCATGTCTGTTTGCCAGCTGCATTAGAAGAAAAAAAAATATTACCTCATAATTAAATAGGAGCATTACACTTTCGGTTTCAGTTTAAATCTATCTCTAAAGAGTTAATGTGCATTACTTAAATTTGTCAATTCAAATAGTTTTTGTACGATATAACAGAGTGCATGTTAATACAACAGGTAAAACATTATAAATAGCATTTCTACAGGAGCTGATGGCAAATTGGATTGCGCTCCGGCCTTTGGTGCTTGAGGTGCGAATCGTGGCGGTATCATGGATGTTTGTGAGTGGTTCGGAATTCCCGTTAAACTGTAGGTCCCGGTCTAATTAGTTCAAAGTATGCACAAAATCACTGTAGAGCGACAAACCAAACAAGAATAGGAAAACGATAGATACACACGAATATTTAATTGACACGTGTGGGAAAAATCGATACTTGTTTTTACCAGATCAGAGACAAATGACTTCTAGAAAGCATGAAAGGTGTAATTAACTATGGCTGGACCGTAAACCAGTTGGTAAAGAGGACCGAATGGTAATCTATTCGTGATATACTTCACCCTCAACACAGTGAAATCCCGTTGCATCACTCTTGGGAAACCTTGTCCCATTTCGCTGCACTGGCGCATCTTCCCAAGAGAAAACAAAGAACGGCGTGCTTTGGGTTATTCCTTGCTTCAGAGGGAGTTTGTGTTCACATAGCTGGTCCTCTAACCAAAAACATTTGAAATTGGGAATTCCATTTAGAAATTGGATTTTTATTTCTTTTGTATCAAAGATGTAATTGTTTGTATCTACTACATGAATTTTATTAAAATACCATTATTTTCAAAATAGCATTATTTGAAATTATAGCATAGAAACACTTGCTATATAATAAATAAGAAAATTTCTAGTTTTTACTTTGATTAAAAAGGTTCCAAAATAGTTTTATAAAATACTTGTATGCTACTTGGTAAAGAAGTTTTCATTTGAATTGAAAATGCTTCGCAAGTAACTAAAATGAGATTTTCATTAGCTTTACTTTTTAAAATATATAGGACTTAATATAGTGTAAATAACTGTAATTTTATTTAAAAATTATATTTATTATTATTATTATTATTATTATTATATAATTATATTATTATTAAAAAGTATATATTTATTTATTAAATTTTAAGAAAATTTCTATTTTTCATTTTGATTAAAGTTTCAAAATAGTCTTACAAAATACTTATGTGCCACTCGGTAAAGAATTTTTCATTTAAATAGAAAATGCTTCGTAATTAGCTAAAATGTGATTTTCATTAGTCTTAGTATTGTGCAAATCATTGTTATTTTATTTTTTACCAATTTAAACATATGTGTCGTTTGTGATTCCTTAAAAAATATCAAAGGAGACATAATAAAATTTTCAACAAATGCTTGATTCAACTGATATGGAATGATTGTTTTAGAACTGAGATACAAAATGTTGCCAATATGACTATAGAGAGTTGGGCGTATAGCTGACAACCCTACTCCGTAAAAAGAAAACATTTCATGTTTCGGAATCTGGCAATATGCAGGTGGCCATGGTTCAACATGGACAGTAGTGCTAGGAAGTTAGTTAGATATATGTCTGTTTATGTAATATATTAACGATATAATTTATATTACCTTTTTAATTATATTTATATTTTTCGAACAGTTTAAACTACTATTTTCAGAATTTAAAAACCTAAATTTCAATAAGTGTATCACAATTGTAATTGGCGATACAAGGAAAAGAATTAAGCAAATTAAATTTTTGTTAAAATTTTCAATATATTTATGTCTTGCCTTAACCATGTTCTAGAAACAAAATTGACATTTGTAGCAATATATTTTTGCAAGATTCATTATGTAATAATATTCTCATTAAGCTTATATTACGAACACAAGTTTTATTTTATGTAAATACAAAAATAATACATCGCTAGTTATATAAACGTTTAAAATATTACAGCGTATGAGATAAACTATAGAAAAATATAATAGTAAATTTCACATACAAGATTTACATAGTATATTTCTACATGTGTCCATATCGTTGTTATCGCATTCAATATGCAATGGAATAAGAAATAGTAGTATTATGTATTAACAATAAATTTTGCATGTAAAAATATCAAACTTATCTTCAGAAAGAGAAAGTAAACAGTTATAGAAACGAAGGGATTAACATAAATATGAATCCCGATATTTTATATGAATTTTACTATTAATGTATAGTTTAATACCTTTTAAAATAATTATAAGTAAATAAGTTGTTATAAATAACATTTAAGTAATTCAACGCATTTAAATAAGCATGTAATACATAATATTGCATTAAGGTGCCGGATGGCCGAGTGGCTAGAGCTCTGGCATTCGTACTACAGGTTTCGGGCTCAAGTCCCTGCGGTACCATAGATGTTTGTAGTGTTTCGAATCCATTTTAAACGGTAGGTCGCGTTGTGAGGGTACTGTTACTCGCATCCCTAGCATATTTTCAAACCACACGTGCTCCCTAGATAGTGCTAAATGAGTAACAGCGATGCAGTCCTTGCTTATGATATATAAATAACTGCCTCTGTATTTCCAGCTGCATTAGAAAAAAATAATGTATTAAAAATTTTTTAACTAATATCTGACTTCATATACATTCGGAGGCTAAAAGAATCTGTGTTTTGATTAATATTTTTATCAGTAAAAGTCATTTTAAATTTTAAATATATATTTAAATTATTTTTATTTCCTTAAATAGGTTCAGAAATTTTATTATTTGAACTGTAAATAATAAAAGTTTTGAATCAGTCTAACGAAGCACTATGATATTTCAAATAACAATTAAAACAGGTATTTGAAGTAGTACAGGTGTAATACATGAAATTATAATCTTTCGCCTCATAAATTTTCTTTTAATTTTTTTTATTCATTTTAAAATATCTCTTAATAGCATCTTATTAAAGGGGGCTCGGTTATCAAGTGGATGGCGCTTGGTACTGGGTTTCAGGTTCGAGTCTCGGCCGTGCCATGGATGTTTATAGTTATTTGGAATCCACTTTCAACTGTAGGTCCCATCTAATAGGATCGTAGAGCGTTGAGAAGGTAGTGTTACTCGCTTTCGTAACATATCTTCAAGCAACACGTGCCCCCTGGGTAGTGCTAAGTGAGTAACAGCGGTGCAGCCCTTACTTATGGCATAAATATTAACCGTCTCTGTATTACCACCTGCATCAGAACAACAAAATCTCATTAAATCACATGAGAAAAAAAAATAACCAAATAAATAAAAAGCAAAAAAATTATATTACCAAAAATTATTTTTTTTTTCATCTTAATCGGAAAAAGTTTTATATCTTTATTTTATTATAATTAATAAGCGTGCATCTCATGCAAAAGATTATGTTTTTAGCTGTCATATTTAAATGAATTTCTAACTTTGAGGAGACTGAATGACAGCCGTGTTTCAAAAGTAATAATTACAACAAGCTTCTCTCACAGTATCATAAATTGTCCTTGTGTATTTCCCACATCAAAAACAAGTGATTCTTCACTTTGATTGTAATTGGCTAATCATTTTAAACAATTAACTACCTTACTATCCTCCCCCAAATTAAGAAATAATTCTTTTTGCTGAGAAGTTGTTTACATTTACATTTAATGAAAGCATAAGACCTTGCAAAAGAGAAGCCATAAAACTGTCGAGCGTGGAATTATGAAATTGCTTTCTCTTTCTGTAGGGATTATTAATCAGAGAATGATTTGATACAAGGCAAAAAAAAAAAAAAAAAAAACTAAAAACCTGTTGAACCTCAAGGTGCTTTTTCATTTACAGAAAGATAAATCCATCAAGTCATCATCACTTAAAGATAAATGCGTAAAATCATAATCTCGCATTGATGATCGACTAAAAGTGACAACTGGCCATCGAAGATTGCTGGTCAAGGCAAACGTCCAAGAAAGGATTGAACAGAAATCAACAACAATAAAAAAAAAAAAAAAAATTCAAGTGAACCAAACAATCCAACAAATGAATAACGAGTTTTCGCAATGGTGGAATCCGTCGTTGCTTCTTCTTTTTATTTTTTCTTTAATTTTCTTTCGCATGGGTTTTTGTTGCATTCTAGGTTAAAAAGCGTAGAATTTGTAGAAGAAAAAAAAAACGATTTGTTTTTATTGTTGTCTATCAGCATCAGCAACAATACACCTCGGTGTTTGTGTATGGCAGGCAAAAGGGGCATCTTATCTTACGCTCTGGCCTTTGATATCGCAGGCTTCAGGTTTGAATCCAGGCGGTGGCATGGATGTTTGTGGAGTGGTTCGAATTCCCGTTAAACTGTAGGTCCCCGGTCTATTTAGCCTAAAGTGTGCACAGAATGACTGTAGAGCAACAAACCAAACCGATCTAAAACGACTCGGCATCGTTTAAGGGCATGATGGCCGAGTAGATAGCGCGCTGGCGTGTTCGGTACCACAGGTTTCAGGCTCGAGTCCTTTCGGTACCACGGATATTTGTACTGGTTCGGAATCCACTTTAAACGGTAGGTCCCGGTCTAATATGAGTGTTGGGGGGTAGTGTTGCTCGCGTCCGTATCATATCGTCAAGACAATAATGAAATTGCTTTCTCTTTCTGTTGGATTATTAATCAGAGAATGATTTGATAAAAGGCAAAAAAAAAAAAAAAAAAACCAACCGAAGACCTGTTAAACCTCAAGGTGCTTTTCCTCTACAGAATTATAAATCCATCAAGGCATCATCACTTAAAGATAAATGAGTAAAATCATACACTCGTATCGATGATCGACTGAAAGTGACAACAGGCCATCGAAGATTGCTGGTCAAGGCAAACGTCCAAGAAAGGATTGAACAAAAATCAGCAACAATGAAAAAAATAAATAAAACTACAAGTGAACCAAACAATCCAACAAATGAATAGCGAGTTTCGCAATGGTGGAATCCGTCGTAGCATCTTTTTTTTTTCCTCTTTCGCACTGTTTTTTTTTTTTTTTTTTTTTTTCCATTCTAGGTTAAAAAGAGTATGGCCGAGATGACATGATGGCCGAGTGGCTAGTGCTTCCCCTCTTTCTCACGGGTTTTTGTTCATTCTATGTTAAAAAGCATAGAATTTGTAAAAGAAAAAACCAATTTGTTTTGTTGTCTGTCAGCAGCAGCAACAATACAGCTTGTAATGTGAATGGCAGCCAAAATGACATTTTGTCTAACGTGTCTACTTCTAAAAAGGCTCGGCATCGTTTAAGGCATGATGGCCGAGTGGCTAGCTCTCTCGCATTCGGTACTACAGGTTTCGGGCTCGTGTACAGGAGGTGCCACGAATATTTGTAGTGGTTCGGAATACACTTTAAACGGTAGGTCCCTGTCTAATATGAGCGTTGTGTGGGGTAGTGTTACTCGCCTCCGTAGCATATTTTCAAGGCAGTTATAAAATTGCTTTCTCTTTCTATTGGATTATTAATCAGAGAATGATTTCATACAAGGTAAAAAAAGCCAAAACCAATAAATGAATAATTAGTTTTCGCAATAGTGGAATCCATCGTAGTTTCTTTTCTTTCCCTCTCTAATAAATAAAAATTATAAAAAATAAATAAAATTTCTTTTTTTCTGTTGAATTATAAATCAGAGAATGATTTGATACAAGGCAAAAAACAAAAACTTTTGAACCTCAAAGAGCTTTTTCATCTACAGAATGATAAAATCCATCAACTCATCGTCACTTAAAATCATATACTCGTATTGATGATCGACTGAAAGTGACAACTGGCCATCTAAGATTACTGGCCAAGGCAAACGTTCAAGAAAGAATTGAATAGAAATCAACAACAATGAAAAAAAAAAAATACAAGTGAATAACTAGTTTTCGCAATGGTGGAATCCGTCGTAGCTTCTTCTTTTCTCTTTCGCATGGGTTTTTGTTGCATTCTAGGTTAAAAAGCTCAGAATTTCTAAAAGAAGATAAACGATTTGTTTTGATTGTTGTCTGTCAGCAGCGGCAACAATACACCTCGGCGTTTGTGAATGGCAGCAAAATGACATCTTATCTAATGCGTCTACTTCCAAAACGACTGGGCATCGTTTGTTATCGGAAACAAAAGACAAATTTAATTAAAAAACAATCAAAGTGGAAAGAGAACTTGGTGTAAGAATGAAGCAATATTTCAAAATGATGAGATTCATTTACATTCCATCACGCCCACCTAGGTGTTTCTAAGACGGAGAAGCCAACACAATACGCTTCCAGCTAACAGCGAAGGTTGTGGTGAAACACATCTTTTGTTGTTGAGTGATTTTGTAACAAATAAGGTTGTGTCTTGTTACCGAAAGGACAATGTTGAACCACGGAAGTTGGGAATAGTAACCTATCATTAGAAGAAGCATAAAAATTATAATGATGTAAGAAATAAATCATGATTTGAAAACATATGCATAGTTTAAATAAAAATTCTTTTGACAAAAAGTTTCGAAACTGGTTTGAATTTTTTGAAACCGGACAATGCAAGCTTTGGCAATGCCATAATTTGAATAATATTTCAGGATTTTAGAAATATTTCAGTAACGATTTACAACCACTGAAAATTAAGTTAAAGTAGGCAAAATGTAAGCTTTGTATGTAAAGCTTTAAGCTTGAATTTAGCCAATATTTTCCTTATCTATTTCCGTTTAAGAATAAAAAAATTCAATCGACATATTTTGGAAATTTTAACTTTTAAGAATAAAAATAAAACTATGTGTAAGATATAATATGCAATAATAGTAGACAATAATAATATTGCCATTATTATTATTGTTTTTAAATTCAAAACTGCTTGACCTACGGAATTTGACCTAGATCAAATCATCTAGCTAGCCGAGATAACATGGTTTATAATGACCTATAGGTACGCATCATTTGATAATGTTGTCTTCAACGAAAGTATAAATTAGTGGCCGATAGACTACCGTTCTGGCGCTTAGTACCACAGGCTTCAGGTTCGAATCGGGGCGGTGACATGGATGTTTGTGAGTAGTTCGAAATTCACTTTAAACTGTAGGTCCCGGTCTATTTAGCCTAATGTGTGCACAAGATGATGGTAGGGCGACAAATCAAACCAAATCTTCTTCTTCATTGGCGTAACAGCCCAGTGGTGGGCCAAGGCCGTCTACCTACTGGCAGATTTCGAGACAAGAGATGACTTACTGGGTATAAGTTCAATAATGATAACCCGACCTGCCCGAAGGCTTACGGAGAACTGAATGACCAGAAGCGCAGACAGAACCAACTCAGGGCTACCAGGATTCCGCCTTATCCGGCTCCACGGATAGGGTGATATGTAATAAGTACAACACCCCCACCGCCTTTGGCTGCCCTCAACTGGGCTTGTTATACTCCAGGGCATCAACGTCCACGCTACAAAACGTGTTCGAGAACACCCGCGGAGATGTATGGGGTCTCTTAGCCGTCTTAAGTGACGTTTCCAGGGGCACCACGAGAGGTGGACCCAAAGCGCTCCCCGACTTACTGTGTATGGGTATCAGCCCTACAGTTCTATTAGAAACGGTACATATTACTTACGATTTAAAGTATATTCCGAGCCACTACAAACATCCACGGCACCACCGGGAATCGAACCCGAAAACTGTGGCCCCTAGCGCCAGACCACTAGTTACTCGACCATCAGGCCCTACTTAATAATTCTACTATTTACAAATCTATTAAAACAATTTTTGATGTGGCAAAGAAAGATTCAATACTTTTAACAAATTCTTTTATAATCAATAATCAATCCATCCAATTTCCTTATGTAACAATATACCCAAAATTTCACATTACTGCCGTAACTTATCACCTCTGGCATGTTTTAGTTTGAGGAGAAGATTATTTATTTAAAATTTTCTTTGATTCAGTTCTTTGCAGCTGAAATTCAGTGCGATGCAAAAGCAGATATTTGAGTTAATGTTCACCTTGTTAACAAATATAAAAATTATCAGATTTTAATTATAATAAGAAAATTTCCAAGATATTGGAAAATAATTTATGTAAAAAAAGGCGTGTTTTAAACATGTATGAAATAGTTGCAAAAATTCTATTGATAAAGATACATTTAGGCGATGAGAATTCCTGCCATTAATTGTTTAAAGTCTCTTTTGTTTTCACTCTACATTGTGGAATAGACATACCCATTGTTGAAATTCGCATATAAAGACTAAAAATGAAGACTTTTTATAGAACGGAAATTAAACATCCAACAGTAACTCTTTCAA
Organism: Caerostris extrusa; assembly: GCA_021605095.1. NCBI lineage: Eukaryota > Metazoa > Arthropoda > Arachnida > Araneae > Araneidae > Caerostris > Caerostris extrusa. The sequence continues at coordinate 60,552 of BPLR01000788.1, read as the reverse complement.
AAATAATTAAACCATTATCTCTATTCTTCACATAACGGCATCATGAGCCAAGAAGAGTGCCTTGCGTAATGGCTTTTAATTTGATAAACGGCTAAAACAATGGACGATTGTTACGCGCCAAATAGTCATTTCATCTTTTATCTTTAATTCTTTCAGACATGATTTACAATCTTGAATTCGTAACATTTGTTACAGACAGTAGAATGGGAGCTTTTTGACAACACGATGTTCGAATAGAAGCAAATCTAGAGTACAGCATTCAAGACGAAATACAGTATATTTGTTCACTCAAGCGCGTGCATAATCATATCAAAACACATTCTTGCTTGTCATCATTTGTTTAGAGATGTTGAAAATTGATGATGAATAGAAAATAATGTCAAAAAAAGGTTAATTGAATAAGAGGAGTAAATAATACTTTTTTTTTTTTATCTGTACACACTATTCAAATGTTCAGTCTTCTACTTACCCCATTTCAGAAAAGAATGTCAATATCTTTCATTTATGTAATCCATTTATTTTTCTTGCGTGATTGAATTCATATTGTATGTGCATAAATGAATACTAATTAAGTTAAATGAGATAATATATAAATATATATATGTATATCTATAATATATAAATGTATATATGTATAAATATGTATATGTATGTGTATATAATGTTAACATCTGCTACTGAATTTAGAAAAGAAAATGTTAAAAAATGTGCGTTTTGTTTTATTTAAGTTACTATGTTCATTGGGACCTGATGACCGAGTGATTAGCGCTCTGGCACTCGGTGCCACAGGTTTCGGGTTTGAGTCCAGACGATGCCATGGATGTTTGTAGTAGGTTTGAATTACACTTTAAAACCGTAGGTCCCGGTATAATATGACTGTAGAGCGTTGGGTGTAGGGGGCTTGATGGCGAGTACCAGCGCTAGTATCGGTGCCGCAGGTTTCGGGTAACTAGTGTCTGTATCACAGGTTTCAGATTCGAGTTCCTGTGGTGGCATGTATGTTTTAGTGGTTCGGAATCCACTTTAAACTGTAGGTCCCGGTCCAATATGGCTGTAGAGCGTTGGGCTGACAACCTTACCGTGTAAAAAGAAAACATCTCCTGCCTCGAAATCTGAAAATAGGCAGACGGCCTTGGTTCACCACGGAGCTGTTACGTCAATGATGATGATGGTAATGAATATGCTAATTGGGGCCTGATGACCGAGTAACTAGTGCTCGATGCTACAGGTTTCGGGTTTGAATCCCAGCGGTGCCATGGATTTCTATAGTAAGTTTGAAATCCACTTTAAACCGTAGAGCCCTGTCTAATATGGACTGTAGAGCATTGAGAGTATGGTTGGCAACCTTATCCGATAAAAAGAAAACATTTTCTGTTTCAGAATCTGCCAGTTGGCAGACTGTTATGGTCCAACATGGACTGTAGTGCCAGGGAGTTAGTTAGTTAGTATGCTAATGAAAGTGATAATTTTTCCGATTAATTAAATTATATTTATTGATATAAACAAGCGAAAATCTTAATTTAAAAACACTTAGAGATTAAATTTATAAAAATAATTTATTTTGTAAGAATCGCTTACAAAGAAATCATAAATAGAATTATCGTCAACAAACGTAGTTTGTTTTTGTGTTGCCTGATAACGGTATAGATTAGTATAATTCTTCTGTACTTCTTTCATATTTCATATAAATGATTTATTTCTTTTTTGATAAATAATTTAATGGGTTTAGAAAATTATCGGGCCTTAGAAAATTTTTGTGTAAAAATTTTGCAAAAAGCATCATTCGTAAATCCAAATTAAGGAGGGATTGGAAACGGAATCGATGATGAAAATTACTTCGTAGTTGACGTAGTCTTGTTCGTACTACGTAGTTTACTACGTACTTCGTAGTTAGTACTACGTAGTTGAATTTTGGAAAGGAGAAAAAATTGCGTTGCGTGGATATCTGTAGTGGTTCGGAGACCACTTTACACTGTAGGTCTCGGTCTAATATGACTGTTGGGCTTACGGCTGACAACACTACCCCGGAAAATGGAAATATCTCCTGTCTCGAAATCTGCCAGTAAGCAGACGGTCTTGGCTCACAATGGGGCTGTTGCGCCACTGATGAGGATAATATACCTTACGATCAGTTGTGACAATGTTTACAAAAAATACATAGCTGCGGATTTTTACATGAGCAAAATGAATTTTTGAAAAATTTCTATCTAAAACATCCATCATTATTTCGAAATGAAAAAAATATATAAATTTAATAAAGTCTAATAAAAACAGGAAAACATAAAGTTTAAGTGATAAGAATATTTTTTAAAGACAAATATACAAAAATCTAAATAATTTAAACTCAATTTATCATACAAAAGTAATTCAAGTAAATATTAATAAATTAACCAAAGACATGTGTTGTTGTTGTTTCTTATCCCACTTGGCTGGCCAAGCCCACGTGCCCATACGTACTCATGATTGAAGGGAAGGAAGCAGCTTCTGTTGTGATGGAGCACACGTAGGTAGAAGTCTGACTTTGGCTCTGTGACGCCCTTACAGTCATGGGAGACCGGGACCTACGGCTTAAAGTGAATTCCGAACCACTACAAATATCCATGGCACCGCCGGGATTCGAACCCGAAAACCTGTGGCACCGAGCGCCAGACACTCCTCGGCCATTCACAGGTCCCAAATTTGTGAATGCCAACGGCACGCGGTGTTCCCAGGTGGTCACCCACCAATGTACTGACCGCGCCCAATGATGCTTGACTTCGGTGATCTAACGAGAACCGGTATATTCAGCATGGAAGACATGTAATCTGAAATATGAAAAAAAAAAAAAAGTGGAAAAATAGAATTATAAATTACGAGGTTAAATTCAGAATTATAAATTACGAACGGAAATAAAAAAATATTATTTACAAAAATTATAACATCAAGTCCATTTGTTGATTATTTACTATCAATATTACCAGGTATGATTCCACCAGAATGACCAGTAAATATGATGCTTGATTTTGTTAATAGAAAAACTTTATTAATGAAAAAATGGGAGTTTATAATAAAATAATAAAATTCTTCCCATAAACACTTAGAAGAACAGTTAGAACTCCGAGAAATCTGAGAATCGATTTAATCTCCCAAACTAATTAAATTTCAAAAACATTTATAAAAAGTCAATTATTTTGTTTATTTAACGAGTGTTATCGGGTTTGAAGAATTGGTTTGTCACTCTATGGTCCCAGGTGATATATGGGCGTATAATTTGAAAAACTGCGAAAACCTATTGAGTGGTTAAGTTATTCACTATTGTGGTTTTTTGTTGTATTCTATCAGTGTTCTCTGAAAAGCCTTCGACAGCATGTGTTTATTTATTTAAGGAAGAATGTGATTTTAAAAATAAAATAATAAAACTCTCCCTTTAAATATTTCCTTCGAGAAGTTTGAGAATCAATTTGATATCTCAAACCAATTAAATTGCAAAAACATTTATAAAAATTAAATAAAAACATCAATCATTTCTTTTAATTCAACGAGCGTTATCAGGTTTGAAGGAATTTGAAATTCGAATTCAGTTTGCTTGTTCCCACTTGCTAAGGAAAGGGACGGGAACCTCAGCTGATATTTGTGTGTATAATTTGTATTATATTGTATATTATTTGTATATTATATTGTATATAAATTGTATATTATATTGAATATAAATTGTATATTATTTGTATTTGTATAACGTATAATTTGAAGCTTGTGAACGGCTTTTTAGGTTGTCACGTTGTTCGCTGTTGTGCTTTTTGTCTTTTCTTTGTCTTTTCTTTGACCCCTCGCCCCCCACACATACAGCTCAACCGCAAGTGTTAATTTATTTAAGGAAGAATGCGAGTTCAAAATAAATAATAAAACTCTCCCTGCAAACATTTCTTTCATCTTAATCAAAGTCCTTATTACAACTCAAGTTCGAGAATTAAGAGAAACAATTTGATCTCTCAAACCAATTAAATCACAAAAACATTTATAAAAATTAAATAAGTCAATCATTTCGTTTATTCAACGAGCATTATCTCAGGTTTGAAGAAAAACGAAATATCAAAAATTCAGTTTGCTTGTTGCTAGAGATATACGGTAACTGACGTACCTGTTTCGGAGTACCTATAGGGTAAATATATCCCGAAAACCTCCACATAATCATTAATGTAGTTAAATTTACATTATTAAAATTACATCCTGCATTTAGATGAAAAAGAATTAAATTTACTTATTAAGTTAAAAAAGAAAAAAGAAAAATGGAAACTGACGTACCTGTTTCTGAGTACCTATGGGGTAAATATATCCCGAAAACCTCCACATAATCATTAATATAGTTAAATTTACATTATTAAAAATTACATCGTGAATTTAGATGGAAAAAAAGTAAATTTACGCTATTAAGTTAAATAATAAAAAAGAAAGAAGTAAGTTAACTTACTCAGGTACAATTAGGAGTTCGTAACACTTTTCCCCGCGGACAGTCAGTGAATCAATAAAAATAAAAATTAATTAAATTAAGAATTTAAAATAAATACATTAGAAATGAAAACATTAACTTCTCAAGAATTGTAGATATTTTAGGAAAAAAATTTACGATAACCTGTATTTGTATTAGTTTTGCACATCGTAGCAATAAATGAAAATTTACGAAGTCAAATAGACACCTCAGATTTCCAATTCAGCTCTTTTTGGTCATTTTTAGCCCCACGAATTCTTTTTTAGACATGGGAAGGACTCAGACGTCGCATCGCAGATAGCTTTAGATCTTTTTCTAAAGCTACTGACACCAGGATCGTATAGAGGAATACAATATCATACAATAGCTACAATACGAATCTGAGTATATATCTGAAGCATACAATAGCTTCATTGCGAATATGAGGGCATTTATCATGAAAAGTTTTTGAAATTTTGAAGGACAGTAATGTAGTAGCCCTCAAAGGGGCATTCATCCCAGGTGATATATGGGTGTATAATTTGAAAACTGCGGAAACCTATTGAAGGCTTAAGTTATTCACTGCTGTGGTTTTTGTTGTATTCTATCATTATTCTTTGATAAACCCCCATCTCGACAGCATGAGTTTATTTATTTAGGGAAGAATGTGAGTTTAAAAATAAAATAATATAATTCTACCTTAGAGAGTTCTGACAATCAATTTGATCTCTCAAACCAATTAAATTGCAAAAACATTTATAAAAACTAAATAAAAGGTCAATCATTTCGTTTAATTCAACGAGCGTTATCAGGTTTGAAGGAATTTGAAATTCGAAATTCAGTTTGCTTGTTCCTACTTGCTAGGGAAAGGGACGGGAACCTCAGGCGATATTTGTGTATAATTTATATTATATTGTATATTATTTGTATATTATATTGTATATAAATTGTATATTATATTGAATATAAATTGTATATTATTTGTATTTGTATAACGTATAATTTGAAGCTTGTGAACGGCTTTTGGGTTGTCACGTTGTTCGCTGTTGTGCTTTTTGTCTTTTCTTTGACCCCCCTCCCCCCCCACACACAGCTCGACCGCAAGTGTTAATTTATTTAAGGAAAATGCGAGTTCAAAATAAATAATAAAACTCTCCCTGCCAAAATTTCATTCATCTTAATCAAAGTCATTATTACAACTCAAGTTCGAGAATTAAGAGAAACAATTTGATCTCTCAAACCAATTAAATCACAAAAAACATTTATAAAAATTAAATAAGTCAATCCTTTCGTTCATTCAACGAGCGTTATCTCAGGTTCTAAAGGACAGTAATGGACAGTATATTATATTGTAATGGGCAGTAATGGACAGTTAGTAATGGGCAGTTCTAAAGGACAGTATATTATATTGTATATAAATTGTATATTATATTGTATATTATTTGTATATTATATTGTATATAAATTGTATATTATTTGTATTTGTATAACGTATAATTTGAAGCCTGTGAACGGCTTTTGGGTTGTCACGTTTTTCGCTGTTGTGCTTTTTGTTGTAAACTGTCAGCATTCTTTGAACCCCTTTCCCCCACACACAGCTCGACCGGAAGTGTTAATATATTTAAGGAAAAAAATGTGAGTTTAAAATAAATAACAAAACTCTCTCTCTGTCAACATTTTGTTTGTCTTTCAATCAAAACCATTATTATATTTCAAGTCTGAGAAACAATTTGATCTCTCAAGTCAATTAAATTGCAAAAAAAAAAAAACATTTATAAAAAGCAAATTATTTCGTTTAATTTAACGAGCGTAAGCAGGTTTGAAGGAATTCGAAATATATCCAGAATTTAGTTTCTTTCTTCCCACCTGGTAGGAAAAGGGGGAGGAATCTCAGGCGATACTTCGACTTCGGCTTTTTGTCGGGGGTGAGATAAGTGAGACAAGTCCGGCCTATGTATCTTTTTCTAAAGCTACTGACACCAGGATCGTATAGAGGAATACAATATCATACAATAGCTACAATACGAATCTGAGTATATATCTGAAGCATACAATAGCTTCATTGCGAATATGAGGGCATTTATCATGAAAAGTTTTTGAAATTTTGAAGGACAGTGTAATGTAGTAGCCCTCAAAGGGGCATTCATCCCAGGTGATATATGGGTGTATAATTTGAAAACTGCGGAAACCTATTGAAGGCTTAAAGTTATTCACTGCTGTGGTTTTTGTTGTATTCTATCATTATTCTTTGATAAACCCCCCACATCTCGACAGCATGAGTTTATTTATTTAGGGAAGAATGTGAGTTTAAAATAAAATAATATAATTCTACCTTAGAGAGTTCTGACAATCAATTTGATCTCTCAAACCAATTAAATTGCAAAAAACATTTATAAAAACTAAATAAAAGGTCAATCATTTCGTTTAATTCAACGAGCGTTATCAGGTTTGAAGGAATTTGAAATTCGAAATTCAGTTTGCTTGTTCCTACTTGCTAGAAAGGGACGGGAACCTCAGGCGATATTTGTGTGTATAATTTATATTATATTGTATATTATTTGTATATTATATTGTATATAAATTGTATATTATATTGAATATAAATTGTATATTATTTGTATTTGTATAACGTATAATTTGAAGCTTGTGAACGGCTTTTGGGTTGTCACGTTGTTCGCCGTTGAGCTTTTTGTCTTTTTTTTTTGACCCCCTCCTCTCCCCACACACAGCTCGACTCGCAAAGTGTTAATTTATTTAAGGAAGAATGCGAGTTCAAAATAAATAATAAAACTCTCCCTGCCAAAATTTCATTCATCTTAATCAAAGTCATTATTACAACTCAAGTTCGAGAATTAAGAGAAACAATTTGATCTCAAACCAATTAAATCACAAAAACATTTATAAAAATTAAATAAGTCAATCCTTTCGTTCATTCAACGAGCGTTATCTCAGGTTCTAAAGGACAGTAATGGACAGTATATTATATTGTAATGGGCAGTAATGGACAGTTAGTAATGGGCAGTTCTAAAGGACAGTATATTATATTGTATATAAATTGTATATTATATTGTATATTATTTGTATATTATATTGTATATAAATTGTATATTATTTGTATTTGTATAACGTATAATTTGAAGCCTGTGAACGGCTTTTTGGGTTGTCACGTTGTTCGCTGTTGTGCTTTTTGTTGTAAACTGTCAGCATTCTTGAACCCCTTCCCACACACAGCTCGACCGGAAGTGTTAATATATTTAAGGAAAAATGTGAGTTTAAAATAAATAACAAAACTCTCTCTCTGTCAACATTTTGTTTGTCTTTCAATCAAAACCATTATTATATTTCGAAGTCTGAGAAACAATTTGATCTCTCAAGTCAATTAAATTGCAAAAAAACATTTATAAAAAGCAAATTATTTCGTTTAATTTAACGAGCGTAAGCAGGTTTGAAGGAATTCGAAATATATCCAGAATTTAGTTTCTTTCTTCCCACTGGTAGGAAAGGGGAGGGAATCTCAGGCGATACTTCGACTTCGGCTTTTTGTCGGGGTGAGATAAGTGAGACAAGTCCGGCCTATGTATCTTTTTCTAAAGCTACTGACACCAGGATCGTATAGAGGAATACAATATCATACAATAGCTACAATACGAATCTGAGTATATATCTGAAGCATACAATAGCTTCATTGCGAATATGAGGGCATTTATCATGAAAAGTTTTTGAAATTTTGAAGGACAGTAATGTAGTAGCCCTCAAAGGGGCATTCATCCCAGGTGATATATGGGTGTATAATTTGAAAACTGCGGAAACCTATTGAAGGCTTAAGTTATTCACTGCTGTGGTTTTTGTTGTATTCTATCATTATTCTTTGATAAACCCCCACATCTCGACAGCATGAGTTTATTTATTTAGGAAGAATGTGAGTTTAAAATAAAATAATATAATTCTACCTTAGAGAGTTCTGACAATCAATTTGATCTCTCAAACCAATTAAATTGCAAAAACATTTATAAAAACTAAAATAAAAGGTCAATCATTTCGTTTAATTCAACGAGCGTTATCAGGTTTGAAGGAATTTGAAAAATTGAAATTCAGTTTGCTTGTTCCTACTTGCTAGGGAAAGGGACGGGAACCTCAGGCGATATTTGTGTGTATAATTTATATTATATTGTATATTATTTGTATATTATATTGTATATAAATTGTATATTATATTGAATATAAATTGTATATTATTTGTATTTGTATAACGTATAATTTGAAGCTTGTGAACGGCTTTTAGGTTGTCACGTTGTTCGCTGTTGTGCTTTTTGTCTTTTCTTTGACCCCCCCCTCGCCCACACACACAGCTCGACCGCAAGTGTTAATTTATTTAAGGAAAAAATGCGAGTTCAAAATAAATAATAAAACTCTCCCCTGCCAAAATTTCATTCATCTTAATCAAAAAGTCATTATTACAACTCAAGTTCGAGAATTAAGAGAAACAATTTGATCTCTCAAACCAAATTAAATCACAAAAAACATTTATAAAAATTAAATAAGTCAATCCTTTTCGTTCATTCAACGAGCGTTATCTCAGGTTCTAAAGGACAGTAATGGACAGTATATTATATTGTAATGGGCAGTAATGGACAGTTAGTAATGGGCAGTTCTAAAGGACAGTATATTATATTGTATATAAATTGTATATTATATTGTATATTATTTGTATATTATATTGTATATAAATTGTATATTATTTGTATTTGTATAACGTATAATTTGAAGCCTGTGAACGGCTTTTTGGGTTGTCACGTTGTTCGCTGTTGTGCTTTTTGTTGTAAACTGTCAGCATTCTTTGAACCCCTTCCACAGCTCGACCGGAAGTGTTAATATATTTAAGGAAAATGTGAGTTTAAAATAAATAACAAAACTCTCTCTCTGTCAACATTTTGTTTGTCTTTCAATCAAAACCATTATTATATATTTCAAGTCTGAGAAACAATTTGATCTCTCAAGTCAATTAAATTGCAAAAAAAAACATTTATAAAAAGCAAATTATTTCGTTTAATTTAACGAGAGCGTAAGCAGGTTTGAAGGAATTCGAAATATATCCAGAATTTAGTTTCTTTCTTCCCACTTGGTAGGGAAAGGGAGAGGGAATCTCAGGCGATACTTCGACTTCGGCTTTTTGTCGGGGTGAGATAAGTGGGAGACAAGTCCAGGGCTATGTATCTTTTTCTAAAGCTACTGACACCAGGATCGTATATAGAGGAATACAATATCATACAATAATACAATACGAATCTGAGTATATATCTGAAGCATACAATAGCTTCATTGCGAATATGAGGGCATTTATCATGAAAAGTTTTTGAAATTTTGAAGGACAGTAATGTAGTAGCCCTCAAAGGGGCATTCATCCCAGGTGATATATGGGTGTATAATTTGAAAACTGCGGAAACCTATTGAAGGCTTAAGTTATTCACTGCTGTGGTTTTTGTTGTATTCTATCATTATTCTTTGATAAACCCCCACATCTCGACAGCATGAGTTTATTTATTTAGGGAAGAATGTGAGTTTAAAATAAAATAATATAATTCTACCTTAGAGTTCTGACAATCAATTTGATCTCTCAAACCAATTAAATTGCAAAAACATTTATAAAAACTAAATAAAAGGTCAATCATTTCGTTTAATTCAACGAGCGTTATCAGGTTTGAAGGAATTTGAAATTCGAAATTCAGTTTGCTTGTTCCTACTTGCAGGGAAAGGGACGGAACCTCAGGCGATATTTGTGTGTATAATTTTATATTATATTGTATATTATTTGTATATTATATTGTATATAAATTGTATATTATATTGAATATAAATTGTATATTATTTGTATTTGTATAACGTATAATTTGAAGCTTGTGAACGGCTTTTGGGTTGTCACGTTGTTCGCTGTTGAGCTTTTGTCTTTTCTTTGACCCCCTCCCTCCCCACACACAGCTCGACTACGCAAGTGTTAATTTATTTAAGGAAGAATGCGAGTTCAAAATAAATAATAAAACTCTCCCTGCCAAAATTTCATTCATCTTAATCAAAGTCATTATTACAACTCAAGTTCGAGAATTAAGAGAAACAATTTGATCTCTCAAACCAATTAAATCACAAAAACATTTATAAAAATTAAATAAGTCAATCCTTTCGTTCATTCAACGAGCGTTATCTCAGGTTCTAAGGACAGTAATGGACAGTATATTATATTGTAATGGGCAGTAATGGACAGTTAGTAATGGGCAGTTCTAAAGGACAGTATATTATATTGTATATAAATTGTATATTATATTGTATATTATTTGTATATTATATTGTATATAAATTGTATATTATTTGTATTTGTATAACGTATAATTTTGAAGCCTGTGAACTTTTTTTGGGTTGTCACGTTGTTCGCTGTTGTGCTTTTGTTGTAAACTGTCAGCATTCTTTGAACCCCTTCCCCCCACACAAAGCTCGACCGGAAGTGTTAATATATTTAAGGAAAAATGTGAGTTTAAAATAAATAACAAAACTCTCTCTCTGTCAACATTTTGTTTGTCTTTCAATCAAAACCATTATTATATTTCAAGTCTGAGAAACAATTTGATCTCTCAAGTCAATTAAATTGCAAAAAAACATTTATAAAAAGCAAATTATTTCGTTTAATTTAACGAGCGTAAGCAGGTTTGAAGGAATTCGAAATATATCCAGAATTTAGTTTCTTTCTTCCCACCTGGTAGGAAAAGGGGAGGGAATCTCAGGCGATACTTCGACTTCGGCTTTTTGTCGGGTGAGATAAGTGAGACAAGTCCGGCCTATGTATCTTTTTCTAAAGCTACTGACACCAGGATCGTATAGAGGAATACAATATCATACAATAGCTACAATACGAATCTGAGTATATATCTGAAGCATACAATAGCTTCATTGCGAATATGAGGGCATTTATCATGAAAAGTTTTTGAAATTTTGAAGGACAGTAATGTAGTAGCCCTCAAAGGGGCATTCATCCCAGGTGATATATGGGTGTATAATTTGAAAAACTGCGGAAACCTATTGAAGGCTTAAGTTATTCACTGCTGTGGTTTTTTGTTGTATTCTATCATTATTCTTTGATAAACCCCCACATCTCGACAGCATGAGTTTATTTATTTAGGGAAGAATGTGAGTTTAAAATAAAATAATATAATTCTACCTTAGAGAGTTCTGACAATCAATTTGATCTCTCAAACCAATTAAATTGCAAAAACATTTATAAAAACTAAATAAAAGGTCAATCATTTCGTTTAATTCAACGAGCGTTATCAGGTTTGAAGGAATTTGAAATTCGAAATTCAGTTTGCTTGTTCCTACTTGCTAGGGAAAGGGACGGGGAACCTCAGGCGATATTTGTGTGTATAATTTATATTATATTGTATATTATTTGTATATTATATTGTATATAAATTGTATATTATATTGAATATAAATTGTATATTATTTGTATTTGTATAACGTATAATTTGAAGCTTGTGAACGGCTTTTGGGTTGTCACGTTGTTCGCTGTTGAGCTTTTTGTCTTTTCTTTGACCCCCTCCCCTCCCCCCCCACACACAGCTCGACCGCAAGTGTTAATTTATTTAAGGAAGAATGCGAGTTCAAAATAAATAATAAAACTCTCCCTGCCAAAATTTCATTCATCTTAATCAAAGTCATTATTACAACTCAAGTTCGAGAATTAAGAGAAACAATTTGATCTCTCAAACCAATTAAATCACAAAAAACATTTATAAAAATTAAATAAGTCAATCCTTTCGTTCATTCAACGAGCGTTATCTCAGGTTCTAAAGGACAGTAATGGACAGTATATTATATTGTAATGGGTAATGGACAGTTAGTAATGGGCAGTTCTAAAGGACAGTATATTATATTGTATATAAATTGTATATTATATTGTATATTATTTGTATATTATATTGTATATAAATTGTATATTATTTGTATTTGTATAACGTATAATTTGAAGCCTGTGAACGGCTTTTGGGTTTGTCACGTTGTTCGCTGTTGTGCTTTTTTGTTGTAAACTGTCAGCATTCTTTGAACCCCTTCCCCCCACACACACACTCGACCGGAAGTGTTAATATATTTAAGGAAAAATGTGAGTTTAAAATAAATAACAAAACTCTCTCTCTGTCAACATTTTGTTTGTCTTTCAATCAAAACCATTATTATATTTCAAGTCTGAGAAACAATTTGATCTCTCAAGTCAATTAAATTGCAAAAAAAAAAAAAAACATTTATAAAAAGCAAATTATTTCGTTTAATTTAACGAACGTAAGCGCAGGTTTGAAGGAATTCGAAAATATATCCAGAATTTAGTTTCTTTCTTCCCACCTGGTAGGAAAAGGGGAGGGGAATCTCAGGCGATACTTCGACTTCGGCTTTTGTCGGGGTGAGATAAGTGAGACAAGTCCGGCCTATGTATTTAGCGCGAAGATTTCCGCCTGTCACGCTTTCATTGTTAAATTGTTCACAGGCTGGCTTTGTGCTTCATACTGTCAGCTTTTGTCTGAAAAGCCCCCCACAGGTCGATCGATCTCAGTATATTTTCATCTGTATTTATTCCCACGACATTCAATGCAATCCACCACATTCAATGCTACATTCATTGGTCAAAGACTCTCTACAGACTATTCGCAGTAATGAATAATGAAGATAAGGAAGCTTTGACGTTGACATGTTTCAAAGCCCTTATTTGGCACTTTTTTCATGCTATATCTTTCTATTCATTCAATGCTATCCTAACTAAAGAATTTTTTTCTCGGTTCTTACTATGATTTACGACTTCTTTTTAAGTTTCCAGAAATTCAATTCACAACAGTACAATCACAAGAAGGGAAGTTCAAATCGCGTTACAAATTGTTGACATGCAGTTCTCGGATGTTTTGCTTTCTGGTAATTCTAGAGATTGAAGTTAACCGTAAGCGAAGATGATATTTATAATTTTGTTATGTTTGAAGTTCAAGTCCCTATCGTTGATTGCATTTTTTTAAACAGAAATGATATTTGAATTAATTATATTTTATTATTTTTCACATTATTAAAATCAATAATATGCTAACTACATTGCGAGATTATTGAATTGATGGATGCTCGGTACTCGGTAGGTTTTTCGAGAGTTCGAGTCCTGGCGGTGCCATGGATGTTTGTAGTGGTTAGAACTACTCCTTTAAACCGTAGGTCCCTGCTTCTCTCTGCCAATAGGATCGTAGAGCTTGCGGGGGCATTGTTACTCGTCCGTGGCTATCAAGTTACACGCACCCCCTGGGTAAGGCAAAAGTGAGTAACATCGGTGCAGCGCTTGCCTTAAGGCATTCTAGCTGCATTGGGAAAAAAAAAAATGTTACCCAGTATGCACCAGTCACTGAGAGGAAAGGGTTCTTGAAAGATTGTATCATGCAATTTTAAAACCCCCAGATACAGTCACTAATCACATTATAATAAAAGAAACTTCCATCTCACCCTTTAAATAAAGTGAAGATATTTTCCAGCCTAAAAATTTTTTCACTTAGTTACTTTTAGGTTAAGTTTAATTCAATTTCAAGCAAATATGGTAGCTGGCGGTATTTATTCCTAAATTTATATCCTGCTAAATCCCATATTTTTAGTTCTAATCCCCATATTATAATATTTTTTCTCCCATATAAAACTAAAATTAATTTTTAATTTAATTAATGAATTAATATTTGAAAAAAATTTATTAACATCGTCATCCACTACAAGTTTAAGAAAATGTATTTGAACTCGAGTGGATGAATAAAAGTATTTTATGAACGATTGAAAATTTGAACATGATATATATAGGAAGAGCGTGAACTAATAGTAGGAATTGAAAAATGAAAAGAAAAAAAAAACCGAAAAGTCGATTAGAAAAGGGAAAAAGTCATCACATTTTAGGCAAGAATAAAATTTTATCAATCCGTTGCGTTAGATGATTTGCAATCGTAAAAATGCTTGTCAATAAAGCGAGGTCAATTATGTTGAAAATCCTGCATATATTTCTGAAGAAAACAATAAGTGATTAACAAAATTCTTACCCCTAATTTTTCTAGTTGATAGACACTTTCAATGTTTTCAATAAATGAACCTCAAGGTCTGTAAAATTATCATTCTCAAAGATTCAGTCCTTGTATTCCTTATCGATTTTATGATCATCGGGATTATAAATTGTTGCCTTGAAGCACTATCATTAAAAGACTAGACTAAAACGAATAGTTTCAACATTTTATCACCAATAAGGTTTTTTGCTTGTTGAATGATCACCAAGAATTGCTCTTTTTATTATTATTATTATTATCTTATAATCATTTCAAAATGATTTCTCAGTTTAATTTTTCATTTTAATTCAATTCCAATTGCAAAAGTATTGGATAAAATGTTTTTTTTTTAAATATTGATCAATTTGATCTGGTATTATTTCCTACTAGAACGGCAAATGTGTAGCAGATTCCGCGTCTCCATGCCTGTGTGTGTGTGTGGGGGGATGCTACATTTCCTCGCAATTTTAAACATCCCAAAGAGTAGAATCTTCGCTCCCTTCTTCTCGAGCCAAAGTGAGACATTCTGGCTTACAAGTGTACCGGTCCCAATCTGACGAATAGGATAGGTATTTAGTAGACGGAGCTCTTGATTTGTATTACTTGTCGAAAATCTAACGCATTGTCCACAGATCGCTTTATTAGATTTACGATAAAATAAAAATAATACAATTAGACTTTGAAATATTTAATTAAATAATTATTTCTTTATCCTAGGATGGTGTGCTATGTTGAATATTGTCTAGGTTTTCCTAAAAGGAAAAAATCAGTTCGTAATCTGGCAACCGAAGTTGAACCAAAATCTCCCTGAAAAATAAAAAATAAAAACTATGTTGATGAATATGATTAGTCCTTTCTTTTTAATTCGAAGAAAGAGGAAGAGGGTGCAAATCCTCTATATACCATCCGTAGGTTCAGTCCAATATACATGAGCACAATGTCCGTCCCCCTGAGTAACGTTAAATATACTACTTATTTACAATTTTTGATAGTGAACAAATTCATGTAGTATAAGTTCTCAGTATACAAAATAAACATTTTATTACTTCTTCGGAAAATTTAATTGAATATTTATTATAAATTAAAATGTTTTTATCTTTTTTTATTCTTTCTTTGTTATTACTTCAGTAATTAATATCTATAGACAACACTTCATCTTGTTAAAGAACATAGTCATAGTTTCCAAATACATTTCTTACAAAAAAAAAAAAAAAAAATTAGAATTTTGAATATTGCTTGTTTCTTGAATAATATGCATGATATGATTTCCAATTGCTCTGAAATTAAAACTGAATCACAATTTTCTTTTAAACAAGCTATGATGTCTGACTTGTTGCCCAGCGGAAACGTGCGTAGCTAGAGTGTATGGGCAGAAGGTATACTTCTTCCATTCCAGATATTGTTTTCAGAAACAGGGCGACTTGATGGTGATTGTAACAAGATATATAAGCATCTAGCATAGCAATTCAGGCTACCTATGGAGGGTTTTCTCCCCATAAGATATACAAATGTGAGGCAAATTTCTTTTCATAGCCCATCAGTGGGCTGATCAGGTACACATAACATGAACATAATAGACATTAGTAGTGTAACACATGAGATGAGTGGAAAGTAGACCTTTCATGCACACACACATTAAAAGAAAAAAAAAAAAAAAACAGCAACAGTATGGAGATAGTTTGAACTCTATACACTATTAACATGGAATCTTGCATTTTTCTTCTACAACTCTATGCGCCCTGATGGCCAACTGGCTAGCGCTCTGGCTATTGGTACCGAAGGCTTCAGGTTCGAATCCTGGCTATGGCATGGATGTTTGTTGGTGGTTCGAAATCCAAATTAAACTGTAGTTCCCGGTCAATTTATCCTAAAGTGTGCACAAGATGACCGTAGAGCGGCAAACTAAACCAATCTACAACAATATTTCTTTTAATTTCATCAAGTTAAATAGAGAAAAAATTATCAATCTTTTTGATCACTTGCATTTATTTATTTAGTAACGATAACAATTCAGTAACGAAATAAATATTTTATTTATTTCTTATCGATATGAATTTGAGAAGTACTTAATATATACAAAATGGCAATTGAAAGTTAGTGATAAACTGTGTTTGAATAGATTTCGTACATACTTTTTTTCATAAAAGTGGCGAGTTCATTTTAGACAATTTTTTATATGACTTGATGTAGAATATGACTTGATATAGAACAGTCTGTATAGCAGAGATACACAGAACACAACCCGCCGAATCATATATCCATTTCATTTAAAAAATAAAACGCATATATATTTTTAGTAGACCCTCTGATGTTAATCACAGATTAAAACAGGAACATAATCCTGCTTTAATATAAAACATTTAAAAAATTTAAAATTTTAAATACTACTGTTTATTTAATGTTTTCCTATATCTCTTGTCTATATTCCGAATAAATGATCGATATCTACTAATTTCTTTCTCTCTTATATTTGTTGGCAAAAACATGTTTTATTTTAAAAATACGATAAACAGATAAGTTGTGATTTTGGCTAAATAATACATTCAAAAAATACAAGTGGGTTTGAATCAACACGTGTGAACAAAAGTTTTTAGGCATGAATATTAAAAAAAATTCATTAATAAAAGCATTTAACGGAACAATTTTGTGCTTTTCTACTAAAAAATCAAACCATTTATTATGCATTATCATTATCAATTATTATGCATTATCATTCATAAAATCAATTAGTTTTTTTATTATATATTAAGAAATGGCATTTATGGTATGTATTTATCAAGTTTTTATTTGTGTGATCCACGGACATTTGCAGTAATTAGATGTGTCCTACATAATTTTTTTTTCCACTGTTTATACAATCTGATGTACATACTTTAATTTTACGAAAAATAACAATAAAATAATTTAATGTAAAATAATTTTTTTCCATAATTCTTGCTTTTGTAAGCGATTATCATCTATTGCATCTTATGAAAGTCGTCTTTTGTTTTTTTTTTTTTTTTTTTTTTTAATTTTACTGATAAATTTTTGTAAACATGTTTGTTTGAAATAAGTATAAGAGATTTCTTATTTATTAAAAGTTATGACAGTATAATTTCTTTAATTTCAGTTTAATGAATTTGTATAAAGTATAGAAAATTCTAACATTTATCATTTATTAACGTTTCTATTTTATATATAGAAGAAATACAGAGATATTTACAATGTGGTATCAAATAATTAGCCCAAGAAAAATTTCGTTTTCTACTCTGTTTATTAAGCTATATATAATCATCACTAAGAATATATTATATTTGATTCAAAAAGCATTTCTCAAAATGTTGTTTAATGTAAATTAAAGTTTAATATGTTTAGTAAAATAAAATTTAAACTGACGTGAAATTAAACTTGATTTTTTTTAAATTAGGAAGAGATAGCTCTTTAATACAAATTTTACACAATACAATATTTCAAGTGCTTTTTTAATTCCTCACAAATATGCGTTAGTTTAAAAACACTACATTAATTTAATGGTGCATACATTATATGTAAAAGAAAATTGAGAAGGAATTTTTTACATTGAATTCTCTATATTAAATTTAAATTTCACTATTCCTAGTTTTTCTTTTAAAATAAATACAAGTAATTTTTATAAATATTTTTTTATTGTATATAATTAATAATTCCTTCTTCCCGAGTTTGCTTTTTTTTTTCAGAAAAATGTAGAACAATCCATTACTTTGATATATCTATGACAGATTTCAGCTCCAAAAAGAACCACTTGTGCTGCCCCTGTAATTCATAATCGTATGCATATCTCTCTCGGCTTTCTAAAAAAATCTAGAACACCAGTTTTCGATGATCCGATGTATCTGCCATTACATCAAAATTAGCATGTTTCATTCATTCATAGTGCTGCCATCTATGGACAAGAAAACATTAACAAGATAAGTGTCAAAATAGTGTCAAACTCCATTCACCTTATATGTTGATTGTGCTGCCATCTAGTGTTTAAGATATATAAGTGTAAAATATAAATTTCACTGAAATATATTTTTAAAAAATATAAATTATAAGCAAATTGTCAATAAATAAATAAATAATAATAATATTACTTATGTTTAATAATTTATGTAAGCTTTACATATCATCTGAATTAAAAGAAGCCATACCCCAACTATAAAAACTATTCTCTAAACTGTCTCAAACAAATATTTCAATTATTCATAAATTTTATTATGTTTACTTATATAATAAAATTAATATATTTTCAGATTTTAATAAAATTTGAAAAAGGGACCAAAACTGCTTGGTGGATAGCACATTGAGTTTCCTTCACAACCAATAAAATCAGGTTCAAAACCTGGCAAACGAAACCGAGACAGAAATTTCTGTTGGAAATCACCAGTATAAATCTGTGGGCCAGAAAAGCTCTTTCGTTGCACTGGAAGAGAAATATAGTAGAATATAAACATCCAAATTGGGATAAGTTGAAGCCCTCTGAGTAATCTTTAATTTATTATATATCAATTGAAAAAATCTCAGATCTAAATAGTCAGCATAGAATAACAATAGAATTTCAGATATTTCTTTTATTGCATTTATTTAGCGCAATACTAAAAACCTTTGCTTACAAAATATCGGTACTTACGTATTAACGGTACCTTGGCGACAGTTGCGCCAATAAAGAGCACACGCTCAACCGAAGCTACAGATTTGGCGGTTTTAAGTGGCATCAATCTATTCTATTGGTTTGGTAACCTTAGTAGCTGTTAGATTGGCGACACTTAAAAACCGCCAAATCTGTCGCCAAGTACCGTTAATACGTAAAATACCCAAATTTCATTAAAGTAACATTTACTTAATTAATTATACGGTATTTAAAATTTTCAAAACTTTATATACTTAAGAAAATAATAGATAACTCGCATTGAGATTTTTTTAATTATTTTATTTTTAATAAATAAAACTAAATTTTCTACTTTAAAGATAAAGTTGTGAAACTTGAATTTTATTAATTTTAATGAGTTATCTGCAGTGTATGTTTTTAAAAGAACCATATGAAAAACGTAATGTAAATTTTAAAATATTGACAAAAAATTAACTATATTTAATTATTAACAGTATATAAAATATTTGGGTTTATGAAATACACAAAATATTCACTAATTCTGTGTGAAGTTGAAAACATGGGTTCTGTAGGCTTTGTATTTCATCCGGATAAAAGAAGCACACAAAACTAGAAAAAAATTATACTCTAAAATCTCTTAAATAAATATTTCAATTAAAATTAAATAAAGAATACAACTTGTATGACTAGCATTAATAAAGAAATTATAATGCAATAATTAAAATTGATAAATATTAAATATTATAAATTTTTATTTATGCATTCAAAAATAATAAATAATATCACATTATAAATGTTTATGTAGTAATATGCTAGTATTACTTATATGCAAAATAACATTTTTTTTTTTTTTTTTTTGAATTTTTAAAATTGGTAGTTTTTATTAAAATCTTATTAATAAAATTTATTGATTGTGTTTGATTCATTTTAATTTTATGTTTTGCTACCAATTAATCAGAGACTTAAATTATTATAATGTTTCAAATTCTTTATCTATTTTTCCTTTCTCTATTTTTTTCTTTAAATCTATATAACGTTTCACACGTAATAAATCTGAAAAATTTTCCAATCTCAATTTTATTTTTCAGCATTATATCTCAAAGTCTACATCTTTCATGATTAAATCACTAAATTCTCAATATGAATAATTAAGAACAGATGTAAATTATTATAATGTTTTTTAAAAAATCTTTATAGTTGATTTCTCTATTTTTAAAAATCTCTTTCATGTATATAAAGTTTCATACTAAATTTTATGAAATATTTTCCAATCTTAATTTTATTTTTTTTTCAGCATTATATCTCAAAGTCTACATCTTTCATGATTAAATCACTAAATTCCCAATATGAATGAATTCACTTCTTATGAATGGTAAGTTTATGCATGAACCATTGATAGCTATTCATGTAATAAATGCATAAGCATAAAGTATTCGGAAGTGAGTCAAAGATTCATTGTTCTGAGCATAGTACAGATGTAATTGATAGGTTTCGGATAAAAATCATCAACATTTCCTCCTACTGCCCTTACCAATCAGGTCAATCTTCAATTATATGAGTCGTGAAAGAGTTTAAAACAAATGCATTAATTCAGAGGTGGGTCCCTTTAACCTAAAAATTATTATTCAACTACAATTATTTTATGGGTTTTAAATCATGTATTGATTATTAGGGGTTTAGATTCTATTGATTGTTTATTTCTTTTATTTAAAAACTTAATGGTTAGCTAATTCGGTAATTTTCTTTTGTGTGTGTTGTAATCTTCCTAATTATGAGTCTGATTCCTTAATTAATAATTTCTGAAAATTAAATTAAATAAATTAATGAAATATCTGGTAACTTAACATCTGGCAGCAATAAAAGAAAACTAAGTGTTACTAATAACCTGGTGTGAAAAAGACTACACCAGGTCCAATGAACTCCCGTCGCAGGCGACTGGTCCATGGCTAAGGGTAATATGCAGTTTCACTTTGAGGAACCACGAGGGCTGAAGACTGACTGAACTTCAAACAACGTTCTTATGATCATATAAACTAGGACATACTGTTTAAAGTGGATTCCGAACCCCAACAAGCATCCATAGCACCGCCGGGATTCAAACTCGAAAATTGTGGCACCGAGTGCTAAAGCGCAAGACACTCGGCCATTCAGGTTCATAAAAAATGGAATGGAATATATGGTTTACATCATTAGGGTTTTTATGGAGTTAAAAAAGATAATTAATAACAAATTTTCTAAATTTTGACTACAAATTTTAGAAAGTAATAATAAATTCAGGTGAATAAAATGAACATCTAAGTGTTATAGCTTTTAAATTATGCTGGAACATACACGCATTGATAAAACTACTTATATAGATTGAGTTAAGAGATCCTTCCCTAAATTACTTAAATTAAACTGTAGGTCTGAGTCCATTAGCCCAAAGTATGCACACAATAACCGTAAAAGCGACAAAACCAAACCAAACTTAAATTACTCACATAAAACTTATTCATTGTAGATGCTTTTTAGTGGCTATAAGTGTGTTTTAGATGTGAATTCAAATTCTGCCGTATGGTCCTTTCAGCTTATTTGTCCGACGTATCAATCTACTTTCTACTCGTTTCGCAATCATTAGCTCTATAATGAAATTCTACCTTTCACTAATTACGGCGAACCTCCATAACCATTGGCCTTTCCATCATATCGTGTCAATTACCCAACAGCTATTTGATGTTCCAGTTTTCGAAACAAGAGCAAACAAGCCGGGGACACAAAGTGGATTGAACCTACCTACCCATGGTCCTGAATGGGCGGCGACCTCGTTCATTAGACTTTCCACCACAATTTGCTTCCTGGAAGTTCATGGATGATGCCTTGCAGCATCGACTCTCCGCCATCCTATTCCCATTAGCAAGCCGGCGTGGATTTTAATGTGACGGAAAAACAAAAGTCCAAAATCGGCGGTTGCTTTTATGGAAGTGGACTTTGTTGTATAATATGGGCCTTGAAATGGGCCACTTGTGAGGATTTGCATCTGACAGGTTATTGGTTGGCTCTTTGATTATGAAAGTAATTTACTTTTGGGTGGGTATGGTTATCAATCAGAGAAAGGAACCAGGGTGAAAGTAAAGTAAATACAGCATCAATCGTGTTTAACTTATAAAAAAAAAAATCATAATTGATGTAAATTAAAAAAGGAGTTGGATTTTGTGTTTCTTGGTCAAAAGTTGGCATGTCTTGGGACACTTTTTTCTTACTGAATGACAATTTGGACAGATAAAGTCGATTATTCCAGGTATTCCGACACATGGGTATCTAAGAAGTGATCTCTGTGAGATATTTTGCGGCGTTGGCCAATTGGCTGGAGCTCTGGCCTTTGGTACCACAGGCTTCAGCTTTGAATCCTGACGGTGGCATGGATATTTGTTTGTGGTTCGGAAACCACATTAAACTGTAGGTCCCGGTAATTAGCCAAGTTTAAAGTGTGTACCAAATGACCGTAGAGCGACAAACCAAACTGTGAGGTATTTTGTTATTTCAAATGTGATAATACGCACCCCACACTAGTACCTAATCTGATAATATTGAAAAATGTCAAATGTTGTTTTGGAATACATGTCACTTTGACCTAAGTAATTTACTGACTGAACGATAAAAATGTAGCAGATCCAGCTTTACTCAAGATGCACCATATAGAGCCTGTTACACATTGTTTACCCATAATTTTGAAGTACCATCTAGAGATTTGTACCCTGATCCCCAAGCTGGATGAATATCCTTACCAACAGATTTATAGTGCTTGCTTTCCCGTTATAAACATGGAAACTTTTAGATCGGTATTGATCATCAAGTTTCTTGGCAAATGAACCCACTAGCTGTTATAGTCCTAGCTGTTCTGGTCCTGGATGTTAAAAGTTGAGATGAAGCTATTCGTGAAGCAGTTCTGTCAGCTTTTTTTTTTAGAATTCATGTTGTGGATGAAATTTATGAAGAAAAAAAAATGAAAAGAATAATGATTTTTTGTTATGAAATTTTTGTCTGTAATAGTTTTATCAAATGTCTTAGAAAAAGTGGAAGTTATTTCGATAGTCATTCGAAAACCTGTAAAAATCAGTTTTTCAAAATCTGTAACAAAAGCAAATGTTGAACTTTGTAAATATTAACCAAAGACTTCTTGCAGCCTACTTTAAACTGTAGGTCCCAGTCTATTTAGCCCTCGTGTGCATAAGATGACCGTAGAGCGACAAACCAAAATAAACCAATCTTGCAGCCTGTTTGTTGTGGTTTTGTTTGTCAACAATACTATTTTTTACACTTAAAATTACCTTATGAAATATTTTTAAAAACCCAGATATTTGGCGAAAACACTTTTTGAAAGAATGCAAATCAATTTCTTATTCGATGCAATCTTATTACTTTTTCTCTTCAAAGAAATTATTAAGATATAATCACTTTCATTATCAAAATTTCTGTATAATATAAAACAAGCTGGAATATTTTAAGGAACTTTCATGACAAATCTTGTTCTGTATTTGTAAAAACTTGATAATAGTATAAATTACAAATATATCTATTAATTTTCAAAATAAGTGTTGTAGTTGGACTCAAATTTTATTCATCATTACAAAAATGGTAATAGTGATTAGTATTTTATAGGAAATTTATTTTTAAATTTGTATGTATGGATGGATCACCTATCAGGTATTTACTTTTTCAATGCTATTAGTATTGTTATTGTTTGTGTGTTTGCTTTTTCTGTAGTTTTTACTTGCAAGAAAGTTTCAAAAAAGAAAGAAAAAAAGAAATCAAAAAGAGAAAGGATGATTTTTAGAAATACAATCAGTTTATATAACAAATCCCTAACCACATTCACTATTCTTGAATCTCTTTTTTTCCGAAAGTTTGACTGCCAATCGAAATGATTCGCATTTGAGTTTTTCCACCATGCCAATCAATGATTCCTTATTTATCTGACTAAAAGTTGTATTAAATGTAACCTTATTATGAGATTACAAATGCTTTATTTTAGTAATGAGTAAAGTAAAAGTTTTTTCAAATCTTTTAAAGAAAGTTATGAAAAATTAAAAAAAAAAATTAAAAAAAAAATATTTTTGAAGAACATAGCTAAATGTTAGTTCATATAAAGTATTAAAATTCAAATTTTAAATCTTTTAATTCATTCTGTGCACAAAAATGTAATACTTGAAATGCATTTACACAGCTTATTAAAATGAATCGCATAAGCTTGAAATCCAGAACTTTGATTTAAATTGATTCATTAACAAACAAAAAGAAATCAATACCATTATGTGCTATATTGCTATTCATTTTAAAAAGTAGATTTATTTGTAATAACTAAATTCTCTAATTGAAATGATAAGTTTTACTTTATCTTTAATGAGATAAAAACATTTTGGTAAGTTTATATTTTTCAAAACAAAACAATTCTTAATAAAAAGCCAAAAATAATAGGTGATAGATAAATGTCATAGATTTGGAATTTCGATTTTAAGAATAAATTGATTTTATCAAATCATAAGTATAAAAATTATTGATTTTCAGCTAATTTAAAAGTTAAATGTTAATACATTAAATGATAAAGATAAAAAACTGCAATTTGTTAAGTATGTATGTTTTTCTAGTTAAAATCTATTAAATTTATCTTGAAAACAAAATGTTATTTTCTTATATTGGATCTTTAGCATTATCGTATATAAATTTAAGAGTTTAAAATAAAGAAACAATATTTTTATTTCATACTTATGCATGCTTTTTATGTATATAAATGTACTGTAATAGAAAATAATTTAGTTTTTTTAGAACATATATGTATTTTTGCGCAACTAATAAACTGGGCAAAAACTAATAGGTTAAAAAAACTTTTACGATTCCTTAAAAATGAATACTTTTAAGTAGATTAAAGTAATTTCATAAATTCTAAAATGATGTATGAAATAATTTTTTAACACGACGATTATCTTAAGAAATGTAACTTCGCATCAAGTAGTTAAAAATGAACAAATTATTTCCAAATTAGATGTAAAAACCATCCAAAATTTTATTCTTTGGTTATAAAGTATATAAAAATGTAACAAATAACATGAAATAATATCAGGTTAAAAAACAAATGTAACAACCACTCTTATAAACAATGCACTATATTTACAAGGCGCATCCCAATCTCCAATGCACCAACCCAGAATAAAAATAACAAAAGTCTCAAGGTTTAGTATAAGTGTCCATAACCACCATAAATAGATTGATCTTCACTGTATGATTGAGGTTTGTCTCCCTGGGCAATATCATAGGATCTTCCATAACTGGCTCCTCCATAGAGTCCATGGTCAGCATGAAGAGCTTTCCTTGCTAAACCACCCCCCATAAAGGCTATCCCCATGTCCTCCAAGCTGTCCTGAAGAACTTCCATACGTTTCAATGGTTTTGCTGTATTCCTTTTTGGAAACAGCGCTGTATACTTTTCCATTGGCATCACCAGCATGAGGTCCATAACCACTGGATGGACCATTGGCACTTGATTTGTAAGAGCTTGATAATCGAGCATTTGCTCCATATGCAGACTGAGCAGGTCCATATCCACCACCAGAAGTTGGTTGAGAATATACGTTATGACCTCCGGAGCCATAACCAGCAGCTGGTGCAGGAGCATATTTGCTGTGTGGTTCTGGAGCATATGAACTTCTTGGAGCTTTTGAGTCATAAGCAGATGCTGAAGAATATCTGAGGGAGCCTTGGGACTGTGACTGGAGGGGGCAGAATATGAGACAGATGATCCGTATCCACCACGAGCAGAAGGAGCATAACCACCGTGAGATGAAGAAGCATATCCAGTTTGAGAAGAAGACGAATAACCTCGTGAAGAAGGAGCATATCCACTGTGAGAAGGTGGGACATAGCCACTAGAAGATGCAGGTGCATAACTGCTGTGTGGAGCGGCGTAACCACCTGATGATGGTGGTGGAGGAGCAGGTGCTGAGTGAGAACCATAAGATGGTGCAGAGTAGCCACCAGATGCTGGAAGAGGAGCTGGAGCAGCATGAGAGCCATATGATGGTGCAGAATATCCACCTGATGCTGGAGCTGCAGAATGGGAGCCATAAGATGGTGCAGAATATCCACTTGATGCTGGAGGTGCTGAATGGGAGCCATAAGATGGTGCAGAATATCCATTTGATGCTGGAGGTGCAGAATGAGAGCCATAAGATGGTGCAGAATATCCACTAGCAGGCGGGGGAGCAGAGTGAGAGCCATAAGATGGCGCGGAATATCCACTACCTGAAGGGGAGGTGGTCCATAGCTACCGTGGGATGAGGATGGAGGAGCATAACCAGCGTTTGATTTTGGGTCATAACCTGAGTTATAAGCACCATATGAATTTGACTGAGGTTTTGAATATCCAGAAGGCGCATGACCACCCAAGGAAGATGAGCTGTAGGATCCATAGTTTCGTCCACTATCGTAAGAACTGGAGCCGTGTGATGAAGGTTTTGAATAACGGAATCCACCTGTTAAAGTTGGCTTATCATCTCCGTATTTTGAGGAACTACGATACCCACTTATAGGTTTTGAATAACCACCAGACAAAGAAGATGATGGACCACTGTAGCCACTTCCATATCCGCTTACAGGTTTGGAATATCCATCAGAGGGATTGGAATAACTGCTTGGTGGGGGAGCGTATCCACTAGCTGGTTTAGCATAAGGATCGGAACCTCCACTATAGCTAAAATGATTAAAGTACATTAATGTTTTGTAATTGTAGATTCAATAATTTATAATTTTTATTTATCTGTACATCATTTAGTGAAATTTCTTACATTTGAAGAATTTCGTTTAAAAATAAAATTATTTGCACAACTCAAATATTTTATTGTTAATTACTTCTTTTGACATGGAGAAAATTTTTTAAACAATTCATAATGAATGAAAAGTAAATATGTTGTTCTTCCAGACATTTATTATTAAGATTGTGACAGATACAGCGTTATTCAAGAACTTTTAAGAAGAATTTTTTTTTTTCTTTTTAATGAAATCTTAGGAAAACCAGTAAAATGCCCATCCATTGAGCATGAGGAATGCGAAGTTATTTCGGAAGGACTTTATAGTATCTTTTTCCAATGTCTCTGGTAAATAACTATGATGATTAAATATACATTTCCTGATTTCTAAGTCATTTACCGTTTATTAATAATGAAAATAAAACTAGAATGGAAAAAATTCTTTATAGACATGAACTCAACCTTAAAATAAAGAGCAAATGAAAAATGTATATACCTAGATGAGAGTATTACATTACACCCACACCAAAGAAAGGAAAGTCAAATAACAATGTCCCTTTGAATTTTTTTTAAGTTTAACACGATTACATTTATATCACACAATAGAAAAATCGTGAAGCCAATCTAACAGTAACGAAACAAGCTGTTAATGCGTATTTTAATCAACCAATTTATGGGATCCGAGTTAAGGTGAATTTCCAGCGTACACTAAAACTGCATTTCGTAGCATGATAGTTAAATTGAAGTCTTGAATAGGCAGGAGATCAGAGTTCTGATTGTCTGGCATTCCATGGCACAAAGTTTAATAGTCGTGTAATATCCAATGGACACTCATTTTTGAAGTGAAAGTGCATCGAAGCCGTAATAAACTTTCTGGGAAACTTTTCATTCAATTTTAAATTATCGATCAAAAGTGGCTGTTTCTTTTTACGTCAAGTTACTCTTGTATAGTATATCATAAACAGTTCCTAACAGCTAGAAACGAGGTTATTGCCTTCCGAAGGAATTTTAAAAATAAATATCCCATATTTTTAGGCATAAAGGAGAAAAAAAGATTAAATCGATAGTAAATGTGAGATAAGATATCATTGATAAGATATTAAATTTTGCAGAATTAAAATTCGGGAGACTTTTGGTACAGGGAATTTTAAGTGAAATAGGGATTTTACAAAATGAGCTCTAACTAAAACACCACTAAGACTTACCATTATAAATATTAACACTTCTCTAAATGAAGACAAAACAAAACCCACGCTAACGAAAGAACAATCCTTGTTTTGTAAATCACCATGCACCATTTCAAGGACGTGATACTAAGCTTTGAGATGAGATATTTTCACGCTTGTAGATCGCTTTTATTTTCCGTTTGTGATGGATTATTTTAATCGTTTCATTGTTAGTGATTTTCTTCGAAATTCTCTCGATTTTTTTACAAAAATTCTTTTTTTTTTTTTTTAAAGAGAGTTTCTTGATACAATTTGATAAATTTTCAAATATTTTCTTGATTAAATTTTTAAAATTTCTTATATTCTATTATTATTATTTTATATCCTATCTAAATATTATTTTTTAAACATTTTTTTATATATTTTCTTGATTAAATTTTTTTAAATACCTATTTTTAAGGGAATCACTTCATTTTTTATAAACAATTAGAGAATTCGAGAGAAAGGGCCGAAATTCGGTAGTCTATAGAATAAACCGGGGTAGTTGGCAGGTTTGACATGTATACTAATACAATCGTCAAGTTGGCAGGTAAATACCAATACAATATTTGTCAGGACTTCACGTTTTTAAAAACAGAGACTATAACGCGGTGGAGAATCAAACGCATGATAGCTAGCTCTAATTACCCTTTCGGTACCAATGGGACCCACGTTATTGATTGAATAAAAATAAACTAAAATATTTTTCTAGATTTACATTACCTAGGGCCTGAATAGGGCTTGGTTCTCTTGGAGATTTTCCATGAGCACTTGGCAGCAGTGGTCCTCTGTTATCATACCCACCGTATCCTGCTGATTGGTATCCAGATGAAGGTTCTATTCCTTTTCTGTATAGACCATTTTGTTGCTGTTCATCAGCTTTTCCGTAACCACTTGGAGGGTAATCATGGATCAGTCCATATTCATTTTCTGGGGGCCTTGAGGAGCTGGATACGAGTTGTAGGATGACCTTGCTTCTTGAGTATCCAAATCACCAGATGATTTGGCTTTTATTGGCTGCTTTTGTGTTTCTGCTGACGCCAAGAAGACGCAGAGGGATAGTATTATAACCGACTTCTGCCAAAAAAAAAAATTAAGTTAATTAGATGTCTTATAAATATGCTTCTTTTGTATAAAGTAATAAGGGATTATTTAATTTTTGAGTGTAAAAAACTTTCTTATATTTGCTTTTAGTTCCCCGAAATTGGAAATTTTATAATGAAATATGACATAAATTTATTTCCTACCATACCTACTTGTGCAATAAGTTCAAATCAGTGAACATGATTTACTGAGTTTAAAAATCTTTTAAACGTGTTGTTTGGAAAGATAAGAAATCAATAACAATCAGTAACATTAGTTCCATATATTTAAAGCATTTTTATAAACTTTGTTAAAGCCAACAGTTACTAAATTTAAAGCTAACAGTTCACATTATTATTAATTAAAATCTGCTTTTTCGGCAATTCTTATTTATGTGCTATAACTTCTTTACAAATTTTACTTAATAACCTCCAGTAAAACACGCTACATTTTAAAATTAACTAAATTAATTTCAGAAAAGTAGAAAACTTAATATTGACAGAAAACAAAAAAGTTCAAATAAAATAATCAGTCAGTTAAATTTATCAAATTAATTTTATAAATTTCATAAGGATCTTAATTTAATTGCTAAAATATAAAGTTCTAAAAGAGAAAGAAGAAACTATTTACGCTATTAACTAAATCTCTGCCGTAACTCTATATTTCAAAATGGAATTTATTGACTTCGATTCTTTTTTTTTTTCCAAGATACATTTTATACCAAGTTTTCTTTCGATTTGCTTTATTAACTCACTAATAAATTAAACTATACTTTTAAAATGACATATTCCATTGATAAAAACATTTTGTAAACTTTTTATGATTTCTTGAAATGTTTCTTAAGCCTTCATTTTCTTTTAATAATTCTTGAATAATTCTTTTTTTAAGATTTACAGTTATGCATCATTCCTATAACATTTTAATGAAAAAATATAATATGACATATAAAATCATCTTAACTATTAAAATATTTTTCTTATCAAAAGTGTCTTTTAGTATTTCGATAAAAAAAAGTTATAAAATATTTTTGTAAAATTATATGTAAATAACTTAATATAAAAATTTCTTCATTTTTTTTTAAATAATGCTGCTTCTTACTGGGAAGAAAGTTATCATTAAAAATTCTACTTTATTCAGTACATCGCAAAAAAACTTTTAACCGTGAATTTAAAATATCTCAGTAGAAGAAATTCTACACGGAATAATTATAAACTTTTCGTATTGTTATTTTTATATTGTGTAAAAATATTCTTCGGCTTTTATTACAAAGTATTTACATGCATTCTTGCATTTGAGATTAATTGATTATTGATTATTATTGACGTTAAATAAAGTCCAATATTTTAATATTAATTAATTTTTGATGCGAAAAATAATTATTAACTTGTTTATTTTTATTTTAAATATGATTAGATAAATTGGGATTAATTTAACTGAAGAAGTAATTATTAAAAATATAAATAAAAATTACTATTTGAATATTTTTACGATTTTAAAAGCTTCTGATGAATAAAAAAAATTTAAAGTAGAAAACTTGACATTCTTTCACGAATTTCCATTTATTATATGTGAACATACTTTGTTGGATGAATAATAATCCATGGGAAATACCAATGTTCAATAATCCATGAAATTTAGAAAACAATTAGAATACTACAAGAACAAGAGTTCTGCATTTTAGGTTCCGATTATTTATATGGCGATTTTTTTTCCTTGCGGTTTTCGTCAAATACCTCCTAAACAAACAAAATGGCCGCTGCGGTTACAAAATACTGCTGGTTTTGGCAATTCCATTTGGCGCGGAAAAGAATCTTGACGAAATTGAAACCTAAAGTGCAGAATGGCTATACGAACTATCAAATTTAATAGCGACAGGAATATAACAAAATTTATTAACTCTATAATTTTATGAAGATGCAATTGTTCATACTACAAGATGTACAAAATTGAGACATAGAAGTCTGTTTTAAATTTATTTTATTTGATAGTTTATTAAATTTGATAGTTCGTATATGGTTAAATGAACTTTTATAATCAGAAACTAATGTTTAGACACTATTTTAAGGATATTGAAACAATAATCTGCTTATGTTTTGAAAGCCAAACAATTCAAAATGAACTACAGAGCATTGCCGACATTGTTTAATCGTTATATTTAGCAACACACATTTCATGCCGGTTTTGAACCATGCATAAATAAAATCACGTGAAAATCAGCATTCATTTTAAATAAAAGCTTTTGAAACTTTCTTTCAAAAGCTTTTAAGTGCAAGGAAATTAATCTGTTATAAATAATAACTAATCCTCTTATTTATTTTTCATTTTATAGTTTTACTTTTTATAGCTTAACTTTTTTTGGAAACTGCACGGGCCTCTAACAGTGGCAACAACGTACATATGATAAAAAATAAACAAATAAATTTTAATTTATTAATTGCAATAAAAAAAAAACAAACGGATATAAAGTGATTAAATTGATAAAGTCTATTAAGTGATAAAATTTTCATATAAAATATGAAATATTATAAATCAATTCGTTAAAATAATTGAATGATTGGCTCCTTTCGATGAAGGGTAGTAGCAGGAAGACTATTAAAAATAATTTTTGCATCTAATGAAGGAAGTTAAAAAAAAAGATAAATTTAAAATATAAAAATTAGTGCAATTTCATAAATAAATAAAATATTTCTCTGTTCGATGAAAAACAAATTTTAGTTATATTTTTTTTTCAGTAATTTAAAACTAAAATTGGGTCAAACTCAAATTTATAATTTGCTGAAATTATTTACTAAATTTCCTTTTTTTAATATTTATAAATTTATAAATCGGTTTTTTTTATTTGTCGAATTCAATTTGCTATTATAAAAATACTTTTGTAGAAATAATATACATGTGATTTACATCGCATGCATATTATTTAATTTAATTTAATTTAAGTAAATCAAATTTAATTTACATTTAAATAATTACATTAATTGCATTTAATTACATTTACATTTACATTTGAGTTTGAATTTACAGACAATTGCCCCTTTCAAAAAAAAAAAAAATTGTACATTAAAATCATTTTCAATTCCCCATTACGAGAAATTGTTATAGATTATATAAAACTAATAATTATTACATATTATTATATAATTATTATATAATTATAATTATAATATATAATAATAAATTTTAATAAATTATTTATAATTCTAAAAATTTTATTATTATTTTATAGAAAATATTAAACGATGCAACTATACAAAATATATTTAAATTATATAAAATTCAACGAAAATATAACAACTGTAGTTTATTTGCCTTAATTCATTAATTTTGTTTACGTAACAATGTCATGAATTTTTAGTATTTATGTTTTAAAAATATATTTAAATATCTTAATAATTAACAAAACTAAGACATTAAAAATAAAGAAACCATTTTTTTCCCTAATATATCGTTATATTAGGAGAATTAATAATCCATAATCAATAATACATAAACAACACATAAAAACATTTTGGGTTTATTCAATACTATTTACAAACAAGGAAGAAACACGCTATATATTAATGTTAAAAATTTCCCTAATCATTCAATTAAATTTTTTGAAATTGTATTTTAAGAGAAATGAAAAACAGTCATATCTGAATATCTTTCTTCCATTATTGATAAAAATATAGATCGTTTAAGTAAGACTTCCAGATTCATAGTTGACATCATTTATATATAATAATGCTATTTTACTGAATTTCCTGAAATATTTATCACTGTTCCTTATTTTTTTCACAGTAATCAAGTTTATCAAAATAAATCGTCATTTTTTTCCTGTTGAAATGAAACAGTCTGACATTTACGTACAATAATCCAGTCAGTCATGAAAATTTGATTTAAAAACGAAATTTAACAGATACATAATGTAATAAGGGATTATTGTTCTAAGAGATTATTGTTGTAAGACTATTGAGCTAAGATAAGAGATAATCATTGTGTGATTTCCGCTGATGCAAAAGATAAAACTGTTCAAAATATTTTATGTGTGAGAAGCTCAGTTCATTGAATTTCGACTGCTTTTATTTTTACAGATATCTGGTGTTTGTTGTTCAAACTTAAAATAAAATGGTTCATTAAAATAATTGAATGATTGGTTCCTTTCGATGAAAGGTAGTAGCAGGAAGACTATTAAAAGATAATTTTGGATCTAATGAAGGAAGTTTAAAAAGGATAAATTTAAAATGCGGAAATTAGTGCAATTTTATATGGAAAGCGGAAAACACATAGGATAACACGCGAAAGAGTAGATTATTGAATAGAAGCACTTCGATTCGTTTTTTTTTTAAATAGAACTAATCGCTTATTTTAATTAGAGTTAAAAATTAATCCTTCACGTTAATTCGAGTAAGAGCTGATAAAAGTAATAAAATAAATTCTAGCAATGTTATGTGGCAAGCATTATTTATAAAAAATTGCTAATTTTATAAATTTCAAAGATTACTTTAAAAATAACAAACAGCTTTATCCGATTTTAAAAGTAAAAAATAAAAGATATTTCTCTATGAATTTTTTAATTAAAAAATGTTATGCATCTTTTCGTTTAATTAAAAATTATTAAATTGGAAAAAATAAGAACATAATTTTCTGAATATTAGTTTATTTAATGTATATATATTCAAATTTATGTATTAAATATACATAATATCATTATCATTATTGGCGCAACAACCCCATGGTGGGCCAAGGTCGGCTGCCTACTGGTAAATTTTTAGACATGAGAAGTTTTCTTTTATGAGGTAGGATTGTCGGCCCTACGTCCAAAGCTCTACAATCATATTAAACCAGGATCTACGTCTTAAAGTGGATTCTGAACTACTACAAACACCCATGGCATCACCAGGTCTCGAACCAGAAACCTGTGGCACCGAACGCCAGAGCGCTAGATATATAATATAAATGAAAAATTACATAAGTGCAATTTAGTAAACTTGCTTTACAAATTACGTTTACATTAATAGAAATTCAAATATATATACATCTTGCAACTCAAAGTAAAAGAAAAAAAAAATTCCATAATATGTTGTTTTTAAAATAAATGCATTTAACGTAAAAGACTTGTTAACATATTATAATGGTTTAAAATTTTTAAATTTTTTAATAGTATAACAAAAAAGATGCTGTCACTTAAGATATTATATGTAAAAAAAATTTCAACTATTTTTAAAAAATTCTTTTAATAAATTAAAAAATTCTGTAAGACTGCAAATTATAAAATTTCAAAGGACGTACATAATTTCTATTAAGTCGAATCATGGTAAAAATTTAAAAAAAAAAATACTAAAAACACAAACTAAAATTTAAATAAAAATTCACAATAAATAATGAAATGTTAAAAATAAACGGAACAAACTAAATGCTAGCATTTTTATTAAGATATACATTTATATCCTTAATTTCAGTACTAAAATTGATTCTGAAATTTTGACAACGGTAAATATCCTTCATTTCTAATTAGTGTTCGTATGGTATTTTTTTACACTTTTATGAGCACTGTTCTAAAAAAAAAAAAATGATTTTTAATTATTGAAATAAACATCATTTTTCCAAAGTAAAAGTTTTAAAAATACATTATTTATATATTTAGCTCAACACTCAGAAAACAAAACCTCTCTTTAAAAGCTACAAAAACTGCTGCCAAAATAAAATAAGAATTTCAAAGCAAGGAATTATATTGTTCATTTTTATGGTAGTATCATGTTTTTCCTCCTTCCTCTACCGGCGATCTTTTCAAAAGACGTTTATGTGTTCTCTGGAGCGTATAATGTTACATTGTGTTAAGTAAGTTTGAAGGTTTCTCGATTTTTTCCCCTCTCAACTATCGTTGTGAAGATGAGTTTCTGGAGTGATAGTTCCTGAGGTAATGGATGATTGTTTTTGACCTGATCTAAAAACGAAACTACCCAGAGACGGCTTCCACAATATTGTATTTTAATTCTATTTTTTTTTTTTTTCTGGAGCGTAAAGATGTTAAGTGTTCACGAAGATTCTGTTTTTGTAATTTTTTAACACAACCTTTGATAATAAAAGGTACTTTTTGTTCTAATTCTTTTATTTAATTTAATATCTAAGAATAATTTTTTTTTATCTTGTATAAATAAAAGATATCTAAACACGAAATTAATCTAGTTGGCTTTCAAAAAAATTAGCCTAATTGCATTTTCCCTAAACATGCCTTTTTTCCCTAAAGATGTTGAGAAAGCTTAATGTTCATGATAATTCTGTTTTTGTACAATTTTTTAGTACAATTTTCAAGAGGGAACAAAAGATATTTTTTGTTACTGGTTATTTTATTAGACTGAAAAACTTAGGAATGATTTTTTGTATATTTTTTTCTTTTCCTCCATTTCTTTCCATTTGTTACACCTGTCAGTGAAGAGCATTTCTTTACTTAAAGAACGTTGATTCAATCATGTGATTACTAAAGAATGATGACTTTGATTATTGGGCATTTAATTTTTCGATAGAAATGACCATAGCGTTCGTTATTATATTAAAAAGCTCCAATACCAGTAAAATTTTTATATGCTTATAAATATATATATATATATATAAATGTTACTCTATTTAAAAATTTCTAAAATGAATTGTTTTTGAAATAAATGTATTTAAAAA
The DNA here is from genome assembly GCA_021605095.1 of Caerostris extrusa. Classification (NCBI taxonomy): domain Eukaryota; kingdom Metazoa; phylum Arthropoda; class Arachnida; order Araneae; family Araneidae; genus Caerostris; species Caerostris extrusa. The sequence continues at coordinate 24,697 of BPLR01000788.1, read as the reverse complement.
AAATTTTAAGCATATTATGGATATACAAAATAGATATATTATAGATATATATTATATAACACAACATAATTTTAATTTGTTAAAAAATTATAACATTAATTTAAAATTCTAATTATTAATTATTAATTTTATATTAATTAACACAGTAAAATTGTTAACATATTTTCTAATATGTTATTAACTTATTTTGGTTAATAAAAATTTTAATTTTTAGGCTGTAAATATTATATATAAACGAAACATGCATTTAATATTTTGTTATATACATTTCATATATTTTTTATAATATGTTAAAAAATTATAATTATTAATTTTCTTTATTATTTGACGTATTCAAATTTTTTAACATATTTTTTAATATATTATTAATTTATTTTGGTTAACAAAAATTTTAATTTATAATAATCTGTATATAAATGAAACATATATTTTATATTTTATTATATAATAAATACAGTTATTTTAAAAAATAGTTAAATTGGTTTTAAAAGTTTGTATATAAAGAGATTTAGTTGAATTTCCTCTATAATTTTTTTGAACTATAATTTATACCGAAAAAACATTAATAATTAAACATTAATAAGGAAGACAGACTTTTCAGAGTACAACATAAATAAAACAGTTAAGAGTTTTAGGAAATTATTGATATTTTTTTTTTCTAAATAGTTCACATAGGCTTCAGAAAAATACTAAAATAAAAGTTTTTTTATAAAGATTTTGGTACAACAGAACAACCAATGTTTTATAACTATTATTGACAAAGTTTTATAATAAATATTTGAAAAGGCTTTACCCCTTAAAAAGAACATTTTTTACTTCGTGAATAATAAAAAAATAATTTAAAAATGACTATTAAAAATAATTAAAAAGTGAAAATTACTATTTAAATTTCATAGGGCGTTTATTAATGAAATATCTATTAATCTAACTTTTAATTGTAATAAATTGAAAAAAAATGTTTGGTTAAAAACTTTATAATATTCATAAAATTATAATATTTTAGATAAATCTGGTTAATTAGAAAATTTAATAATAAAATAACAAAAAATTATCTTATTTTGAAGCAATTTGATTAAAAATAGTCAATTTTTAATTAAAATTTCGTAGAATTCACGGATACAATAGAAATTTAAATATATTATTTAAGTTTCTTGGCCACTAATTTTATAATAGTATTTTTGGTGGAAAAAAGATAATTCAAAATATAATAAGTTTTCTCATGGAAAAATAATTTAAATTTTAACTAATTTATTATTTAACGCTAAATTTAAATATTTGAAATTATGGAAATCATTTAAAAAGCTATTAATTCTAATCGAAGTCAAATTAATTTTTTAGAATAATTTTTTAAGCACCTTAATATAGATATAATGTTATGATAAACCCAGAAAATGAAGGTTCAATCAATTTTAAATTAATGAGATCTAAATATTTGAAATTATGGAAATCTTTAAACAGCTATTAATTCTAATCTAAGTCAAATTAATTTTTTTAAATAATCTTTAAACGCCTTAATATATATATATAGATATAATGTTATCATAGACCAATAAAATGAAGTTCAAAACGATTCTAAATTAACGATATCTAAATATTTTAAATTATGGAAATCTTTAATGAGCTATAAATTCAAATCAAGTCAAATTAAATTTTTTTAGAATAATTTTTAAGCACCTTAATATAGATATAATATTATGATAGACCAAGAAAATGAAAGTTCAAAACGATTATTAAAATTTCAATAGATATAGAAAATAATATGCAATTCAAACTTGTAAAATCAACAAAAACCGTACATAATTTAAAAAAAAAAATCAATTCCCAGTTAACTTACCATCGCAAAAGGAGGCCGAGCCGGTAGAGCAAAAGTTTTAATAAAAGTGTTCCCCACTTCGGAAGCGATCGGCCGCTTTATAGCAACCGACCATAACTGTGAAAAGGGCGCGTCGGCCATGCAACACTGGATTTGTCTGCTCTTTATTTTGATTCCAGTTTGTTTGCTGTTTGAATCTTTGTTTTCGTGCTGCTTTTTTCCCCCTCGTGCGACTAGCTAACTAACCTGCGCTGCAGGGTTCAGTGGAAGGAGTGAAAGTGGTTCGGATTCAGGATGTAACGGATTCACCTCGTTAAAGAACGTGTCTGATTGATTTGCATAATTATCTTTTGTGGGTGTTTAGAGAAGAAGATCAAAAAGCGATAGTTAGCAGTTCGACGATCGGAAGGAAATTAAAATGAATGGATATGCTTTATTGATGGTAGAGGAGTTAATTGATTTTTTTTTTTTTTTTTTTTATTCTTTGGTTTTGTTATTTGATAAGAATTGGATCTAAAATCGTGTCATTGTGATATTAATGTGGTGATTTATAGACAGTTCGTGACAATGACAAAATATCACTTTTGGCATTTTGTTATTTAGAATAAAGAAAAAATTGTTACAGATAAAAAGGAATACATATGTGTACAATGTGTGTACACAAAATAAAAAAAATGAAATTAATAAGATTAATGATAACTATTTATTAGTTCAAATAAATAATTATTTATTATTACTTATTAGTATTTGTAATAATTATTTATTAGTTCAAGTAAATAATTTAATCAAAATAAAATTATGTCATTGTGATATTAAAGTGGTAATTTAAAGGCATTTCGGGACAATGACAATTTTTTTTGTTAATTAGAATAACGAAAAAAAACTTATAATTACAGCGCTAAATAAAGGAATACATACGTCTGCAGTATGAGTATACAAAATTAAAAATGGAATTAATAATAATTATTTATCAGTTCAAATAAATAATTTAACCAGATTAAATACATAACGTTCGTTTTCGTAGGATGTAACGGATTACGAGATCTCGTTAAAGAACGTGTCTGATTGATTTGCATAATTATCTTTGTGGGTGTTTAGAAGAAGATCAAAAGTGATAGTTAGCAGTTTCGGCAATCAGAAAGGAAATTAAAATGAAATTATACGCTTTATTGATGGTAGAGGAGTTAATAGATTTTTTTTTTTTTTTTTTTTTTTTTTTGATAAGAATTGGATTGAAAATCGTGTCGTTGTGATATTGTGGTGATTTATAGGCAGTTCATGACAATGACAAATATCACTTTGATTTTTTTGTTATTTAGAATAACGAAAAAATTATTACAGATAAAAAGGAATACATATGTCTACACAAAATAAAAAATGGAATTAATAAGATTAATGTTATTTATTTATTAGTTCAAATAATAAGCATTTATTATTATTTATTAATAATTATTTATTAGTTCAAATAAATAATTTAATCAAAATAAAATAATGTCATTGTGATATAACGGGGTGATTTAAAGACAGTTCATGACAATGATAAAATATCAATTTGACTTTTTGTTACTTAGAATCAAGAAAAAATTATTATTACAGTGAAAAATAAAGTAATGCATACGAGTACAATACGTATATGGGGTAGTGTTTACTCGTGTCCGTAGCATATCTTCAAGCTACACGTGCCCCTGGGTAGTGCTAAATGAGTAACAGCAATGCAGCCCTTGCTTATGGCATAAGATTAACTGTTTCTGTATTGCCAGCTGCATTGGGCCAACAACAACAATACAAAAAAAATAAAAATAAATAAAAATTGAATTAATAAGATTAATGATAATTATTTATTAGTTCAAATAAATAATTTAACTAAAATAAAATCATGCCATATCTCAAGGACATGATTTTATTAACATGGTCATAACATTGTCCCGAATTGTTAACATTAACATTATTAACATGGGGATTTAAAGACAGTTCGTGTCAATGACAAAATATCACTTTGACTTTTTTTATTTAGAATCACGAAAAAATTATTATTACTGTGATAAATAAGTGAATACATACGTGAACAAAATGCGTTTACAAAATAAAAAACGGAATTAATAAGATTAATGATAATTATTTATTAGTTCAAATAAATAATTTAACGAAAATAAAAAAATCATGTCATTGCGATATTAACGTGGTGATTTAAAAGGCAGTTCGTGACAATGACAAAATATCACTTTCACTTTTTTGTTATTTAGAATCACGAAAAAAATTATTAGTACAGTGATAAATAAAGGAATGCATACGTGTACAATATGTGTATACAAAATAAAAAATGATAAAAATTAATTAGATTAATGATAATTATTTATTGGTTCAAATAAATAATTTAACCAAAATAAATAAGTAACGTTCATTTTCGTCGCTGGAAAGAGAAAAGTAAAGTAGCTCATTAGGTTTCGCATGTAGGCTAAACAAAGGTTATTCTAGAATATTTTTTTCCGTGCACGTAACATATTACATTTAAAACCGATACTTTAATTACTACTTCCTAAAAAATAGGTATGTTTATCGTGTATTTTCAAAACTTTCTAACGATTAAGCAAATATTAGTGTTAGTTAAATATTTGACAACTTTTTTTTTTTCAATGATAGTTCTCGGCTTCTGTTGGAAATCTAATTTCAAGAAACGAAAAACGTTATTATAAGGACAGTTGCTCTATTTATAAGAGAAATGAGATCGGCTTAATGAATTGTCCAGTGAATTCCAGAATTAATGGATCTTGGTTAGAAACCCAATAAGTGATGCCGAATGGAAAGGTTCCATGTCTATGTTTGGAATGGCATGACAACTGCATAATCGTGAAATCTCCAGGTTGGACTTGAGTAGAAGGATAGAAGAATTTGAGCCCGCGATGGTCTAAATGGCGCGGTAAAACATGGCTGCAGTGCAGCAAGCTTTCCCTGGTACATTTTGGGTAAGGTTTAATTTAGTATATGTCTATTGCTGTGGTGTTAAATAACCTCAAGTCAAAAGCGTGCCATTAGAAAATGATATTTATGCATGAAATTTGAACAAATTAATTTATAAAGAGTAGTTCAGCATTTTACAATAAAGTTCGATATAGTTTTAATGTTAGTATGTGAATACATTTTGAAATATATTTCGAGCCTCAAATATTCTGTATTTATTCTGTCTAAAACCAAGATTTCCTTTTGGAAGAGGTATCCAACATATACATACAGAATTAAAATGCTGAAGAAACGTGAAGACTATGATTTTTATTTTTAATCCAGCTCAAAATTCTGATGGTGTTTTTTTTTCATTCATCATCGTCTACTTAAAAGATCTATGGCTAAAACCCATTCACGGATTCATACTTTTTATTAAGCCATATTGCCATGTGATTTTATGAATCTACTGATTGCTTTAAGCGTAGTATTGAATGTGTATTAGCAATTTGATCTCTTGATTTAAATTTATTTTGTAATTTAGTTATTCATTGGAAACACAATACTTCAGAGCAAGCGAAATTTGAAAAAGTAATTTTCGTAATCAAAATACATATCTATTGGGATGTATAAATACGAATACATTATTTTAGAAATGAAGTGGAAAATCAGTGGAATGATTAGATAATAAATGGTAGAATGAGAATGAATGGTAGAATGAGAATGAATATTAGAAGGAGAATGAATGGTAGAAGGAGTCTAGAAGGAGAATGAATAGTAGAAGAAGTCTAGAAGGAGCAGATATGATCTCCGCGGAAGAGAACATATCTATTTGAAGCTATTGATGCCAAATAGAGGAGCGATAGTTCTCAATTAGAAGTCCAGTAAAAGTTTAGGTTAAGATTAATTGTACCAGCCAGTTCATTGTTTAGAAGTTATATAACGCGTCTCTGGTTAATTGCTCCAACTTATTACAATTTTTCAGAATATATTGGAATTTATATCAATTAAAAAACCGGTTAATAGAAGAAACTCCTATTTTAACATGATTCTATTTGCTTTTTCAATAAAACATCCATAACTTTTAAAGAAAGCTATATTAAATGCAATATATGATGTAATAGGATAAATTAAAATTAAATTATCATTGATTTTTGTAAGAGTAATTAGCGTTGCTTATAATAGCTACGTTTGATCAGTTTTTGTTCTAGATTCATTTTCAAATCAACTTCTTATTCAAAATTTGTTACAGTTTTGTTTTTGTCATATTTTTTGTTTTTTAGCTTATGTAACAGCAAACATTGTAACGGTAAATAAATGTAACAGTAGACATTTTTTTAATTCTTAATGTAACAGTAAACTATTTCCAAATTTTTTATCTCATTATTTAAGAAATAACATGAATATTACTTTTATAAAATAACTTGCGAAATTTTGGCTTCTTTTATTTAAGTTCTATTTTATTTTAAAATTTTATTCATAAAACAAAAAATAAATTGTTTAACCTTTTCATTCTAAAATTTTTAACCAAATTTTGCATACATGGTATGTCGAATTCGCAATTCGACATATTAGAAGATATTAGATTCATACGAAGAAAATCAGTTTAATTTCATCTATGAATCTTTCGTACATTATTTTGCACACCAACAATTGGTTTCACTACTGATGCCATTTAATAATTCTAGAAACAACAAATAAATTACTTGCAATTGAAAACGTTACTGAAAGAGATTAAAAAGATAAAATCTCTATCATTTTTTTAATTTCTGGAGGAAACTGATCATCTTTTGATATAAATAAAAGAAAAAAAAAGAAAGTATGTTCTATATTTACACATTGTTTCATCTAACAAAGCTTATTTTTAGAATTTATATTTTGTTCCAGCTGTCTGGTATACTTATTTTTATTAATTGTTATTACTAATCCTCCAACATTATAATAATAAGACAAAATGTATTTAATCTCATGGAATCCTTCATAATAAGTGGTTATGTAGGAAATGGTCTATGACAACCCAGACAAGCGAGAGTATGATCTAATGAGGCCTACTTAACAATTTATCACAAATTTAAAGATCTTCGCTGCCTGGATTATAAGCAAGACATGCTTACCTTCCCATTGTAATTATTTTGAATTAATTTCATTATTTAAATTTATATTTCACATGTTGATATGATATAGATGACACTTATATTTTGAGGATTTTTAGAATCTAAAAGTGAGTAAATATAAAATTGTTTGTTTCTAGCATTTGAAAAGGGATTAATATATACTCTTACAAATATCTTTCGTATTAGGTGTTCTTATTATTTTGTTGTTTGGACTCTTTATGCTTATAAAGTCCCACATCTCTTCTCAGAATTATATATATTTTTATAGACCCCGTGGTCTGGGTTAGAATAGCCCCACTGTAGCCCATGCATGTCATAAAAGGGGAAAACGAGTATCCAGTACCCGGGAGTATAACCAGATGAGGTAAAGTCAGACTTCTCTCTTTGGGTACTTCGTGTCTTTGTGCCCCAAAGTCAAGGGCAAAAAAAAAAAGCTGTATTTTTTACTTTTTATCTTGACTCTACACTGGTTCGCGGATTTGGCCAAGAAGTTGCTGTCGACCAAGTGGGGTAAGAAACAACAGTATATCATGGAAATCTAACTTTATAGGGATAACAGCTCGTATAGGAAATCATCCCAGCGGACAGTCTGATTGTCGATGTATTTATACTCGATTTCTAAGTACCCTATTCAAATGGTCGAAGGCGAGACGTTCAAGTATTCAAGCTTTTCATGTTTTGTTTTTTATATGAAAGAACCTCACATTGTGTATATCAATAATAGCCCAATGATAGATAATAAAGAGAATATTGCCTTCATGAAGATTTTAGGGGTATGTGCGTTAACGAATTGTATGGGAGAAATCGGTAACCTACCACCAATCAATTTGAGTGTCGATGTGGGGCCTCTATATACACTGTCACAACTGCCATCGTGTTTGATAGCTTCTGTCAGTAATGACGTCAGTAGATCCAAACCTGAACCCTCCTGTACGTTAAGGGGCGTCCAGATAAGAATACGAGAGAAGTGAGTCGATGTTTCTCCGAGTATCTCCTTCTGACAGCCAGAAACAAGTCACGTTACAAAAAAGCATGAATGAAAATATGACTGAAAAATTCAGAGAAGCGAGTGTTATCAGAAAAAAAAGATATATATATATATATATATATATATATATATATATAGACGGAAAATCAGAAACCTTACTGGAAAAGGTATCAATACTGGATATAAAATCAGAATAAATATACAATTATTTTTTTTATGTTTTTAAATTTTTTTGAAATACATAAAATCAGTATCAATCTTTTGAATTGGTTATTTTTAAGCGTTTTTTTTTAATAGAAAAACTGTGAATGAAAAGAGAATATTGTTTACTTCCTCAATTGCTCACAATTCATAAAAATGATATGAAACTAAATGCTTATTTAGAAAATAATATTGAATTTCATACACATGTATTACTTATAGGAACAATCTACGAAATTCTACATTAACAGTCTAAAATAAACAAAAAATATTGTAAATATTTGCAATGTTAAAGGGTGGAGAGGATATCGCAGGTTTAGGGAGGCTATTTTATGTTCTTCAAATCATAATCCAAAAAAAAATTATCAGAAATTAATAATGGGAAATTTTCAAGGAATTAAAATTAATACTCCATCTAAACTTTTAAAAAAATCATGTAATCCTCTTAGCAGGATCTAATCTCTACCATTATAAAACTTGACTTCCATTTTAAAATCTTTTATTTCTTTGCTATCGTTTAGATATGAATCTATCATAAATCATTATCCTATTTCCGTCCTTATCTATACTCCGGATGGATCGATGGTTTAAAAACTAATTGTCTTTTCAGATAAATATGTTTTGCATCTGAAATCCAAATATATTTTAAGTACTTTTTGATGCATTATGCTTCAAGTGCTCATTTACACTTATTTTACACTTAGAATAATGATTTTAATGTCAGCAAGTATTTTATTGTCTATATTTGTTGACATTTATTTTCCCTCGGATTTAATTAAAGAGATAAGGAATTAAATATGTGTATTATAATCAGTTGTTTGACGCTGATCTTTGTGTCATAAAATAATATCTACGTACCCTAACCAATGCCATCATATACTGTGTATACTGAGTAAGAAAAATTCTTATCTTCTTTGTTCAGAGCTCCAATAATTTGCTGTTTAGACAGCTTTGTTGCGTGTACTTTCTAGCGGCGAGCTAATCACTTTAGTGTTTGAGCCATGGCTCGGTTGTGCAGTCATTACTGAACTAGATGGAGATTGTGATGACGTGTATAAAACGTCTCGCATAGATAGTCAAAATGCATGGTGGGAGTCTTCTGGATTTTCTCCCATACAACACACAAATGTGGAGCAGTTATCCTTAAAAATCCTGCAAGAAGGACTTCCTTTATTGCTCCATGATAAGCTGCGGCCAGATGGCCAATATGCTAGCGATCTGTCCTTTGGTACCATAGCCTTCTGGTTCAAATTTTGGTTTTGGCATGGATGTTTGTTGGTGGTTGGGAATCTACGTTAAACTGTAGATTCAGGTCTAATTAGTCTAAAGTGTGCACAAAATGACCGTAGAGGGACAAACCAAACCTTGATAAGCTGGTCTTAAGAATACATCAGTGGATTATGAGGTCCACTGTTATTCAACAACAAAACAAAATTGCAGGATATAAGAACTTCGAACAAATTTGGAAAAATATGAAAAAAAAAAATTAAAGGAAACTTATACAAGTTAGCCCGTCAGCTTTATCATGTAAAATAACCTTTTGTTACACTGTATTTATATAAAATTAGATTATTTATAATACTGATTTTTTCCATTATTTTCTAAATGAGTAAAACTTGTATAGAAAGAAAGAAATAAAAAGAACAATTTTTACAAAAATTATATATCTAAAAATAAATTTAAATCTTTTTACCTTATTAGAAATAAGGCTATTAAAAATAATTTAAAAGTTACTGTTAATAAAGCTATAGGCAAATAGTTGTAAAAACTACAATTTTCCCTTAATTAAATTAACTCATTCAATTAATTCAAAACTTAAATAAGGAATTTAACTATTTTATCACTTATTTAATGTTGTATGCTTCATTGAATTATAAACTTAGATAGTCACTCATTGATACATAAAAAATTAAATAAAGAAAGTTATATCGAATACTTTTTCGATTAAAACTAGCATCTAGCAATCTTTAGATAAATATCCATGAACTTTTCTTTTATCGATCAATGCTGCTATTATATGTTATATCGCATATTTTTCGATTAAAGCTAGCGTATAGTAATCTTTACACAATTAAAATATCCATGAATCTTTCTTTTATCGATTGATGTTACTATTAATTTCCAATGATGATTCGCATATAATGATTATATCATCTTAACAAAAATCTTCAGAAATTGATAAATAATGTTTTAAATAATTATTTCATAATTTTCCATAATTTTGATGTTAGTCAAAAATAACTCAATTTCTGCAACACTTAAAATTCTACAATGTATATGTATATGTATTCAATGTATCTGTAAATATATATATAATGAATTCAAATTATTATACGTAAAGATATAAATATTTTTAAGTCTCGATTTTATGTAATGATAACCATTTGCAATTAATATAGTTTTATTGAGATTATACAATTACTCAAAATTTATCACATCTAATATGGATGAGATTGTGATTGAAAGCTGATAGCATGTGTTTGAATGAGCACCTGATAAATTACACTATTGAGTCCTATTGACAACGCAATAACCATCATTATATCACAGTGCCAAAAGCCATTGAGTTGAAAAGGTCAAACCTTACCACATTCACACCCGAGTCGCTCAAAATCGTCCCTCCAGCTAAATGTCCGTCCCTCCTCATAATCCACTTCTTTTTTTTTTTTTTTTTCACACTATGGTCTACTTCCAACATGACCTCTTTTTGACGTCTGAACCGTGGAAATTCCCTCTCTGTGTTACGCAACTGCCCCCCTCTGTTCATTAGTGTTTTGCCCTTGTGCATTGGTCGTGCCGCTAAACAATGATAAATTATTTGCGTATCAATAAAATTACATATTGATGCAATCTTTCATTACTATTTACCTTTATTGTTCCTTAATTTTGTTTTGCTTCATAGCTACCAAATTAGACGTTCTTCATTTCAGATTATAGTACTCAAAATGAAACCAAACTAATTTTTAATTTATTATTTTTCGGGAAGAGTAATGCTTAAATTTTGAAACGACTAAATAGGACATATTATATTTGAAATGCAAAATTTTCATTTTATTTAACGTATTATTTTTTCCTATGTCATAATTTTTTACATCTTTCTTTAAACAGAAACCTGTATTACGTCGAATTAGTTGTATGGCTAAGCTTGTGTACTACTAGCTATTATGCTACTGAGTACTACTAGTTTTATAGATAATGTAATAAGTAGTTACTTCGCATATTTAACTTCATTGGCTTGGCTGTGGCATGGTTCTTTGTTAGTGGTTCCGAAATCCACGTAAAACTGTAGGTCCCGGTCAAATTAGCCTACAAGTGTGCAAGAAATGACCGTAGAACGACAAACCAAATCAAATTTTCGTTGGTTTCCATTACTTAGTGGGAGAGTCTTTAAAATTCATGTATAATGATGTAATATAATTGTGCTAACATAGTTAATTGGGTGATATTGAAGGTTGTATTATTATGTATTTTATAATAATATTTTCGGATTTAAATGAAGTTAATCATTTTTTAAATTGGATGCAAAAGTTGCCATTGTTATCGATGGTTTTCAAAGTGGCGCTGGGGCCTTCTAGAACATTTTTTAGTTCCTAAAATTTTTTATTGTATCCCCTTTCAAATTTGATATTTATCAATGTCCCCAATTAATATTGCATAATATTGCATGAACATTGAAATAACAATTTTTTACTATATAAATATAATAAACCATTATTGTAAAAATATATGTGACTAGTCACAAGAACTTAAAAATAGAATAAAAGTTACTCTGATGTTTACAATATTGTAAAAAAAAAATTAAAAGAAAAATAAACAATACTAATAGTAAAAAAGGTTAACTTTTAACGTAAAAATTTTAAAAATAGAAGTTTAAAGGGGAATTTTTGCAAACTTCGTGGCTCCTTTAAGGGACAAACAAGAGACAACAAAGATTTGAAACTTTTTGGGCTATTTGCGATTTTTGTCGTCCCGTTTTTATTTTTGATGATGTTTTCTTTTTCAAAATGATTACTAATTATGTTTGAGGAATTTCTATTATAGTGGTTAATAGGTTTATTTAATCAGATTTTTATTTGATTAATTAATTTAATTTATGTGGCGGTGTTGCGAGTTAAAAACGGTAGTTTGTTGTTTTAAAAAGTTTTTAATTAGTTTATTACAATTAATTATTTATTAACTCTAGATATATATTATTTCTACTAACTCTTAATTGTTGTTGCTAAATTAAATTTTTAAATTTTAAAAGGGTACACGAGCCAATAAAATTTTGTAAAGACACAACACATGAAATTCTAAAAGTTTGAGAAGATTGCTCTAAACCAGGGGTCTCCAAACTTTCCAGCCTTAGGGGCCATATTGTTAACTTCAGTAGAGGTACCAAGAGGGCCAAAATCGTTTTAATTTTCTTACCATTTATCTATAATTTCTAGTGCTTTAATGTGTTTTTATCCAAATTATTACAGCAACAATAAGCTGTTCGCTATCATGGGCCGGATTGAAACGACATTGGCGGGCCGAATTTGCTCAGCGGGCCGTAGTTTGGAGACCCCTGCTGTAAACAATAAAATACCTAATAATAACACTTCAATTCAGTGCTTACGACAAGTAAACCTGACTTTCAATAATGAACCTTAAGAACTGAAGACATTTACACCTTATCCGTTTCGTAAACATTAACTTTGAACGATTTTTAAGCTTTTTTTTTTTTTAATAAGGATTAATAACGATTTTAAACTTCTTTTTAATGATTTTTTTAAGTTTTATTTTCTTTTTTAAGCTCTATAAATGATATTAAAGTTAATAAAAAAAAAAATCTTCACCGTTGAGATTTTTCTCCTTCTATTCTATGTGTTTGTTAAAATTTTTAAATATTTTAAAACTTAAGTGATAAAGTCAAACTACATGCAAATTCACGTAAAAACCAACAAATTTTAAATATAAAGTTGCATAACACGAATTCTATTTACATGGATTCCTCAATATCTTTTAACCTGGGGAGATAACGGGCGATCAATAATGATTTGCCATCTAACAGCCTGAAATTGAACATTTGAGGATCAATATACTACCAGGAACATCTGCTTTGGACATTTCCGGCGTCGTGAGTGAATTGTTTTATCATTATTGTGATCTGTATCTGGGAAGACTAGAGGCATACATTTCCATTATCTACTTCATGTTCAGAATTCAAATATAATAATTCTGATGGTATTTTGCCGTCAACATATAGGAACATCAGCGAGCCATGTAATAATCCCACCAAAAACATCGTTTAACAAAAAATGTTAAGCCATAGGCGATGAATATTTGTGGTCTATGAGAATAAAAGCCATGAATTAAAAAAAGGCAAGATCTATTAAGACAAGTGCAGCTTCTTGTTGGAGCTATTTGATAAGGTAGGTGAGCTAGATGAGCTTTAAAATAACTTATTCGTTATATACAAATTAAAAGTTGAACACTACTATAAATACTTATTCTTTCTTAACCTGAAACAAATGAAACGAAGAGTATAACATATATATATATATAACATTATAACCATACTAAAATAATTCTGTTTACTTTTATATATATACTAACAAATACCCGGCATACGTTGTGATGCTAAAAATGTATTGTAAGAAAATTACATATAATATATTATAATATTTAAATATATTCTCCAATGTTCCAATATATGTGTATGCTAAATTTCATGGATATCATTTGAACGCTTTATAAGATGAGGAAATGCTGCAGCACCATCTGGTGGCAAGTAACAATAAAATGGAGAGCGCGAGCAATTTTCCGTACTCTAGTACATATTATTACCAATTTTCTGCTTGATTGGTTGAATGGTATAAGAAAATTGATCTGGTGAGACTTGCTTATTTACTTACATCTCCATCTGGTGGGACTTACTTATTTACTTACATCTCCCATCTGGTGAGACTTACAATAAAGGGATAGCATAAAAATATTCTCCATGTTCTTTTGTCAAACACACACAAAAAATTTCTTAAAAATCGGTCCAGCCGTTCAGTGACAAACCCACATGTATTAAAATAATTCTGTTATATTTTAAAAAGCCTAACATTCTTATACTATGGAACTTTTTCCTTATACCTGGATTTACTATGAAAATTTGTTGGTTGAGTTTTGTGCAGATCTCTAAACCAAATCCGTTCCATCGATTTTTATCGAAATGCTGGTGTCATAAAAGCTTCGATTTGGCCAGAAATGACCGGTATTGGCAATGTGTTTATTGACCCACAATAAGGATTCTAGAAATAGATCACGCAAAAATTAGATTAGAGAGGTAATTGAAATTGAGTAGAATGACACATAAAATTTGTAAATTAAACGATGCTGTTTTGCTACAAGTATGCAGCTAGAATATAAAAATGCTATTAAAAAGTTCAAAATTAATTTAAAAGATTTTAAAGATTAATTTATTAAAAATTCCATTTATGCATCATTTTTTATGTATCATTCAAGATTGCTTATGTGCTTATAAAATTAGAGCTTGTAATAATGTTAGACTGCATTAAATGCGAAATCATCAAATCTAATTTATATATTTCACTTTCAACTAAATATAGACTTCATTACTCAAAAACTTGTAGAATTTACAGATTAGCAGCACCATAAATTCAATATGTAGTTTACAGTAGTAAATATATTTTTGACATAAATTGAAATTAATTAAAATGATATAAAATTTATAAATCAAAACGATACTCTTATACTACAAGTATGCAACTAGAATATAAAATGTTGCTCCAAAAATTCAAAATATAAGATTAATTTATTAAAAATTTATTTATGTATAATTTTTATAAAACCATTGCCTATAACTATTTTTTATTCAAGATTTGCTTATGTGTTTATAAAATTAAGAAGGCTTGTAATAATATCATACTACATTAAATGAAAATCGTCTAATATAATTTATATATTTCACTTTCAACTAAATATGATTTCATTACTCAATAGTATTGTACATTATTATACAATATTAAATATTAAAAATTATTATAAATTAACATATTAAAAATTGCTTTATAAATTCAATATATTAGTTCTACACAGTCGTAAATATATTTTTTGATGTAAGTGAAATTAATTAGAACCAGCGCCAAAATTTATAAATTAAAGAGCGATACTCTTATACTACAAGTATGCAACTAAGAATATAAAAATCTTCTTTAAAAAGTTCAAAATATAAGATTAATTTATTAAAAATTTATTTATGTAATTTTTTATAAAGCCATTGCCCTATAACTATTTTATTCAAGATTGCTTATGTGTTTATAAAATTAGAGCTTGTAATAATATCATACTACATTAAGTATTGCGAGAATCGTCTAATATAATTTATATATTAGACGATTTCACGACTATGAGCAACGATATACAACTCTAATAAACAGCGCAATGTAACAGGCACAATGTTATAAAAAATTGCTCCATAAACTCAAATTTTAATAAATAATCTTACTATTTTTAATTTGAAGATTTACTATTCTAGTTACTGCTCAAACATCGTTTTTAATTTATAGGGCCTTTATGTCATTCTATTTCAATTTACATCAAAAAAATTTACATTTTTGTAAACTGTTAATTTATAAGCATTTTTAATAATGTTATTTATAATATTTAGCATAATAATGCAATACAGTAATAATCATATTTGAATGAGGGTGAAAATATGCTCATTATATTAGACGACTCTCTAGCTCTAGTACCAAACACATAAGCGCCAATCTTGAGTAAAGCTAGTTATGGGCAATGGTTTTATAAAAAATTATGCATAAACCAGAATTTTTTTAACAAATTAATCTTATATTTTGGGCGACGGCATTTTATATTCTTCAATTGCATACTTTGTATAAATGTATCGTTCTCAAATTCTACATATCATTTAATTAATTTCAATTTATGTCTATCTGACCTACTGTAAGGCTTTATATTGACATGAAAGTAGCAGTACCATGTTTTGTGAACCATCTTGGTTAGTGAAATCAAATTGGGCTGATGTTCGCATTTAATGAAGTCTAGCTATTAACCCATAGCTTCTATTTACTCAAGCATAATGATATAAAAAATGATGCATAAATAGATTTTTAACTATTGGCCTCTTAAAACTAGTACTGCTGTCTATTTTTTGCTGGAGTAGTCCTTGGCAATGAGTCAGTGCATGCATTGCCATTCTGGCAAAGCATGACACCTCAGCTGGAGTAATCTGATGGAGACCTGTTGGTTAAAATCTGCAATAAGCTCAGCAATGTTCTCAGTGAGTCAAGTATAAAGAAAGTTCAGAGTATAAGAGGAGGCCCAGGCTTTCAAATATGGCAGGGTGTGTTTACTGAACGGCACGGACCGGTAGAAAATTTTTGTGTGTGTTGACTCAAAAAGAGCTGAGTATTACACATCCACTTCATTGTGAGTCTCCCGCGAATGAGATATCAAGCAATGAAAGTCCATGAATAATAGCTCGAGTGTGCTCGCAGATCCAATTTTATCTGCATTGTGTCATATAATTGACAAATATGTGTGCTGGAAGTCTGCATCTCCTGATTACTATACCAGTGGTAGGCTTTCGTACTTTATAAACGTTCAAGTATCCATGAAATTTGCGCAACACACATATATTGGAGACATTGGTAAGCTATTATATTATATTATATGTAATTTCTACAATACATACAGCATCTGACATGCCGAGGCATTTCTTTGTATATGCTATAAAGTAAAACAGGAAGTATTTGTATGGCCACTGTGTTATATATATACCTTATGTTATATTCATTGTTTCGGAAGAAAAGAAACAAGCAGTATATGGCATAAGTTAAAAGCTCATCTAGCCACCCTACACCCATCAATAGCTCAACAAGCTGTTGAATAGATCTGCCCCTTTGCTCTTTATTTACTCGCCTGATTTATGTCTTCATGCCCTTGGCTTGGCATTTTTTATTAGGCAATGTTTTTGGTTCAGCCCATGGCTTTCCTTGTCTTGTGTATGTTGACATTTGCAACCACCATCAGTGATATTTAATTCTGAACATGAGAAACAGGTAATGGAAATGTATGCTGTTCTCCCAGATACAGATGCAATAATGATGAGCAATCTACGAGGTGCCAGCTGGTGTTCCCGGCGGCATTGATCACCAGAGTCGGTCAGGCCAGGCCAGGCTGGCGTCAGCTGTGAGCCTCGCCCATTCCCAGGCCAAAGATGTGAGGGCTCCATGCCAAGCCAGTGTTCCATCCCCAACATATTTAAAAATTTGTTGGTTTACATTGATTTGTATATTTAGACTTTATAAGTAAGTTTTCAAAATATTTAAAATACAACAATTTACATAAATAGAAGGAGCTTATATCATTTATAAACTTAAAAAAAAGAATAAAGCAAAAATCATTAAAAAGAAGTTTAAATCATTATTATCTTATTAAAAAACAAAATCATTAAAAGCCAATGTTTACAAAAACGAACAAAGGATAACAAATGTCTTCAGTTCTTAAGGTTCGTGTGAAGTCAGGCTTTTGTCCCAGCACTGGTTGAAGTGTTGTGGCCACATTGTTTACAGCAGGAGATGCCCGGCCCCGCTAGTCCCGGCACCCGCCAACCGCCGGCAACGACAACAGTGACCGCGTAACATTTGGATAAAAAGCACGTGTAATACAATGGCAGAAAATAGGCGGTAGAGGATTAACAATATGGCTAAGGCTTTGGGGCTTTGGAGACCTGATTTAAAACCAAGCTTGGAATTTCATGTGTTGTATTCTTTCACAAAACACTGACAGCTCGTGGCACCTTTTAAATTTAAGGGTGAGCCCAGAAGCTTGGCTGGTTAAGTTAGTAGAAACAATATATATCTAGAGTTAATGGCTGGTGAGGTATAGTGCTTTTTTAACTACCGTTTTAACACACCACCACATAAGTAAGTGAATTAATCAGAGGATAAACCTATTAACCCTTTATAATAGAAATTCCTCAAACACTGTGTCATTTGAAAAGAAAACATCATCAAAACAAAAACGAGGATACGAAAAATTTCAGATCTTCTTCTCTTATTTTGTCCCAGCAAAAGAAGTTTGCAAAATTCCCTTCTTTTAAACTTTCTATTTTACAGGCACACGTTCAAAGAAGTTAAACCTTTTACTGTGATTATTGTTTATTTTTCTTTTAATTTTACAATATTGTAGGCATCAGGGAGTGCTCTATTTGGGAGTCTGATGATGCACCTTGCTATTTTTGTGTGGTTTATTATGTGGGGACATTGATAAACTCATCAAATTTGAAAAGGAGATAAAAATGTTTAGAGACTGCCCCAGCACCACTTTTGGGCATCGATGGCATGGCAGCTTTCATTTAAATCCGAAAATATTATTTATAAAATACATAATGTAGCCTTCAATATCGCAGTAATATGTTAACAATTATAATACATCATTAGCCAAAGACTCTCCGCTGACGAAAAGAAAATTTGTTTGGTTGTCGTTCTACAGTCATTCCAGCTGTAGGCAGGCGACCGGGACTATTTTGAGCATGCCACGTAAGCCAATATTGCAACCCATTAGCTCTATAAACTATTGTACTCAACATAGCATAACCGGTACAACAACCAGCACAGCTAATTCGGCATAACCACAGGTTTCTGTTTAAAGAAAGATGTAAAAGTATGACTTGAAAAATGTACGTTAAATAAAGATAAGGCTTCCACATTCAAATATATTTGTCGTTTCAAACACAAGCATTACTTTTTTTCTTTCCGAAAAATGTAGAATTAAGAATAGTTTAGTTTCATTTGTACTATAATCTGAGTAACATTAACAGCTATGGCTAAAGCAAACAGAGAACAACAAAACCAAATGGCAATGAAGATTTTGCATCAATGCTGCTGAACTATTGATAAATGAACAATCATTGTTTAACAGCACCGACATAATACACAAAGAGCAAAACACAGAGAGAGGGCAGTTCTGTGAAGCGGTCAGGCTCAAAAGAACAAAAATGATAGTAGACTACATAGTGTGAAAAAAGGACAAGATGAACATTAACTGGAGACATTTTGGCGCACTCCCAGAATGATAATGATTCCCCCGACGCCCTTTTCTCAATGGCTGTGTCTAATTATTAGATTGTGTGAACGTAATTTATCCAGGTGTGTGTACACACGCTGTATCGCTCCGTGCACAATCTCGGCTCCATATTATGTGATAGGCTGAGCCAATTATAATCTCCAATAAAAACTATATTAATACAGAAATGTTCATTCCGAACTTAAAATATTTCTTTTACATATAATGAGCGATTAAATATGTGACCCCACCGGGCCCGCATTGAGCTACGCTACGAGCACAGGGTGTTACAGAAGCAGTTTGTATCAAAATTATGGAAAATTATGAATGTATTTAAAACTGACTATCAGCTATTTGTTAAAGATGATATAATCATTACACTATTCCTCTCATTGAAGTAATATAACATCAATCGACAAAGATTCATGGATATTTTAATTGACAATAGCACTACCCGCCCAGCTAATCGAAAAGTATGCATTCTGCTATGTGGCATTGACTCGACAAAAGAAAAGTTCCTTAGATATTTATCTAAAAGACGCTGCAGATATATGGATTGCAATCGAAAAGTATTCGACCTGCATAACATTGCCACAGCATCAACCATCAATGAGTGACTATAGCCCATAATTCAATGAGCGCCCAACATTAAATGAGTGATAAGGTAGTTAAGTCCCTTATTTAAGTTTTGAATTAGTGAATGAGTTAATTTAATTGAGAAAATTATAGTTTTACAACTGACATATAGCTATTGGCTGTAACTTTGAAATTGTACCAATGGCCTTATTAACAAGGTAAAAGATTTATTTATTTTTAGTGATTATTTTCTTCTTCTTTCATACGAAGTTTTACTCATTTGAAAAGCAATGAAAAATCGACATTATAAATGTCTAGTACATACCAAATACGAGGTAAAAGGTTATTACATGACAAGGCGACAGGTAACGCCATGAGTTTCACTGTGCCACTCATATTTTTCAAATTTATTCGAGAAATTCTTATATCCTTGCAAATTTTGTTTTGTTGTTATTTAACAGTGGACACTCATATTACCTCCCACTGACCTGTCACGCTCCCCTGCACAGTCATTGCACTGGGGCTGTTAGGCCTGAATCTACGGTTGGCTGGGTCCCGGCCTGCTCGCATCCATGCCAAGCATCACGTGACCCTCTGGCTGCCTGGGCAATGAAGTCCTTTCTTTTGAAGTTACAAACAACTGCTCCACGTTGGCTGTGTTGTATCAGAGGCTCCCCGCCCGGCCATTTGGCCTCTGAGACGTTGCTACACGTCATCACAATCTCCATCAGTTCAGTAATGACTCACAGCTTCCGAGCCGTAACTCCAAACATGATCGCCGCTCGCCCTGAAAACTGTCTAAACAGCAAATTGTGGGCTTTCTGAAGACAAATTTTCTTTCAGCCATACACGTATATGATGGCATTGGTGCAGCAGTGTATTTTTATGACACAGGCAGTCAAACAGCTGATTATAATACATATTTAATTTCATATCTCTTGTGCATCAGTGATGTCAGCAAATATAGACACAAAGCCTTGCTGACCGGTAAAATCGGTATTACGAAACAGGGTGTAGTGAACGCTTGAATATGCATCAAAAAGTGCCAAAAAATATATTTAGTTTCTGATGCAAGCATGTTATCTGAAAGACAGTGGGCCACCAAACCATCGTCCATCAGGCTGTGGATGTGACATGACAGATTCACTCTCTGGCACATTAGCAAGAAGCAGAGGGTAAGATCACTGCTAAAAAAAAAAATTGCATGATTTTTAAAGGGTTGATGAAATGCAGTAATTTTAATTCCTTGAAGAATTTCCCATTGTGGAAACTCTGATGTGGATTACATGTTTTTGAAAAGAACATGAAATACTCCTAAACCTGCGATATCTGCTGGCGTACCCAGTATTTTGTATTTTGTTTTTAGACTTTGTTGCCTGTACAGAACAAATAGATTATTCCTATAAGTAGCTACGTGTGTGTAGTAATATTATTTTCACAAATAAACTTTCGGCCCCAGTTTCATATCATTTTATGGCCCTGACGGTGGCAGTAAATAATATTTTCATTCACAGATTTTCTATTAAAAAAAAAAAAACGCCGCTTAACCAATTCAAAAAATTGTCCTGTTCTCTGACTCAAAAAATTTAAAACACAAATAAACAATTATATATATTTATTCTGACCTATGTGTGTGTGCTGCTACATGAAAGATTTCACGATTTTCAAATCAGAGAAAAAAGGATAATAATATATATATATATATATATATATATATGTATATATATATATTCTTTTTCTTGATAACACTCGCTTCTGAATTTTTCAAGTCATATTTTCATTCGTACTGCGTAACATGTTTCTGTTCTGTGTCGAAGAGCATCGGCTCACTTTCTCTCATCCTCTGGACCGCCTTCTGAGAAGGAGTTCAGGCTGAATCCACCGGCATTCATCAGCACGATGTGTGTTGAGTGTTATATAGAGCCCCACATCGACCTTTCAAGTTTCCTCCAGCACTATTAGATGGCACTTTGCTCTGCTGTGTTCTCTTATCATTGAGCTAATCGACTATACACAATGTGAAAGGTTCTTTTACCCATAAAGAAGCACACGTCACTGCTCGGCTGAGTAGGGTACCCAAGCGACTATAAACTCCACATCGACAGGCCTGCTCTGTTAATCCTGCAAGAGACCAGGGCCACCATGATATACTGTTCTGCTGTCTGTGGCAAATCACGAAGACAATGAAGTCAGATAAAGGCAAAAATACGACTTTTGCCCTTGTGGTTTGCGCCTGAGGGTCTGCACCTCTGAGACCCTTTCCAGGCCACTGGGCTCGTTTTCCCACACTGTTTGTGCATGAGCCAGTGAGACTGTTACGAACCCCACAGTTATAAATATAGCACTGGTAATTCTGAGGAAAAGCTTTCACTGCTCCAAACCTTTCATAATAAAGAACACCTAATACGAAAAATGACTATGAAGTATATATTAATCCCCTTTTCAAGCTCTTTAAGAAACAGGCAAGTTCCCTCATTTACTCACTTTAGATTCTAAATCCTCAAGATATAAGTGTCATCTATCATATCAACATGTGAAATACTAGCTGAAATAAATAAAAGTGAAATTCAAAACAATGCAAGCTGGAAGCCGGCATATTGTTGCCTGTCCAATCTTTAGAATTTGTGATAAGTGGTAGAGTAGGCTTGTAAAATCCTTACTTTCTCACATAACCACTTATGAGAGGATTCCCATGGTAAATACATTTTTGTGCTTATTGTACATGTGTTGGAGGAGATTAATAACAATTAACAAAAAATAAGAGAACAGGCACAATATAAATTTCTAAAAATAAACGTAGATATAATTAATGTATATTGAAATATAGAAGACATACTTTTCTTTTATCAAAAGATGATCCAGAAATTAAAAAATGACCAAGAGTTTATCTTTTAATGCTTTTCAGCTGGCTCATTGACTTGTTGTTTCTAGAAAACGGCCAAATGGCATCCGGCTGGGTGAAAACCCGAGTGACAGTACAAAAAATAATAGATGAGAGGCCAAGCTGTTTTCTTTCATGTGAGTAATATGTCTTCTAACTATGATAAATTTGCCGTGCAGTATTTTTAAGAATGAAAAGGTTAAAACAATTATTTTGTTTATAATAAGTTTTTAAAATAAATAGGAATAAGAAGCCAAACCTCTGGAACATGCAAAGTAATATTCATGTTATTTCTTAAACAATGAGATAAAATTTGGAAATAATTTACTGTTGACCAAACTGCTGACCTTTATAAAAATATGACATAAAAAACAACAGAATTTGAATAAGAAGTGATTTGAATGAATCTAGAAACAACTTGATCAGGCCACTCAGCTATTAAGTAACGCTAATTATCTTGCAAATCAATGATAATTTAATTTTGGTATCTGTCCATCATATTTGCATTTAATATAGCTTTCTTTAAAAGTTATGGATCTGTTTGTGAAAAGCAACAAAATAAATAAAATAAGGAGTTTCTTCTATTATTGGGTTTTGATAGCAGAATTCAATATATTCTGAATTGTAATGAACAGGCAAATTAACAGAGACATGGTCGCTGCAACTCACAAGCAATGAGCTGGCTGTTACAATCTTAACCTTTACAGACCAGGGAATTTATCGCTCTCTGCCCAACATCACGAATCAACTTCAAATGACGTTATAGCTCGCGACGATCTTTATCTCAACTCCAGCCTCGAACTGTGCTCACCGTGCCAGCCTGAACTCCATACCTGCCGTTTCGATTTCTTAAGCCTATGAAGCGAGTGGTTCATCGATTCTGCCAGAATTTCAGTCTCGCATTATCCTAAATCATTTCACTGAATTTTCCGCCTGCGTTTTCTCTCCATCTAAATATTCATGTTTTATCTGTCCCAATATGTATTTTGATTACAGCACTTATCTAGTGTGTGTTTCCAATGAATAACTAGAGCCCACAAAATGGGAATTTAAAATCAGAGATCAAACATGCATTCGCTGATCCGGATTCATAGAATCACGTGACTATGTATGGCAATAAAGGAGTATGAGCTCCGTAATGGGGTTTTAATAGACAAAAATTAGCGATGGTGAATGAAAAAACACCATCAGAAAATTTGAGCTGGATAAAAATAAAAATGGTCTTCCACATTCTTCAGCATTTAATTATAACATGTATATGACCCGGACCACCTCTCCAAAAAAGAAGGCTCTTGGTTTTTAGGCTGGAAGACAAACTGCAGGAATATTTGAACCAATATATTTCAAAATCTATTCACATACTAACTTTATTAAAACTATATCCTTTGTGTAAAAATGCTGAACTTCTTTTATAAGTAATTTGTTCAAATTTCATGCATAAATATCATTTTCTAATGGCACCTTTGACTTTGGTGTGCTGCAGCTGCTAAATTAGAGCACACCCAAATAGCACTCGAAAGCTGCACTGCAGCCATGTTTTACCGCGTTTATCGCGAGCCTCATTCTTCTATCCTCCCAAGTCCAACCTGAGGTTTCACGATCATCGGGCAAATAAATGCCATTCCAAGCACATAGGCATGTTTGGCCGCTCACTTGCAAACAGGTTTCACAACAAGGCTCCGTACAGGTCACTGGACCCATTCTCGGCTGCTGCTTATAGAAACAAGGCAGCTGTCACTTTACTAATAACGTTTTTCTGCACTTCCAAGCCGGAATATAAAAAAAGTTGTCAAGCAGCAATACGAAAGCACACACCTATTTTTAGGAAGTAATATCGGTTTTAATATCGAAGCTGTATTTCCACGTGCGCAGAAATGTTAACTGCTGTTTAGCCATAAACCTAATAATACTCTTTTCTCTCCAACGACAGCATGGCGTTACTGTATTTTGGTTAAATTATTTGAACCAATAAATATTTATCGATGGCCTCGAGCCAATTTTTATCATTTTATTTTGTATACATATTTTACAGTAGTGCTATTTAGCTCACTGTACTAATAATTTTCGTGATTCATAACAAAAGGTAGTAATATTTCATTGTCTGGAAACTGCCTTCATCACGT